>NW_026510398.1:0-14408 GCF_026875155.1 Cherax quadricarinatus | reverse complement strand
CCTTAAAAAATTTAAAATGTGTAAACAACAGTGGTCGTTCTGCCCCAACAAAAATATGTCTTTGCCAAAACTCCCGGAATTGTGTTTACCTGTGTTTAATCCTGGAAAAAATTTGGGGAGGAATTTTGGTCAATTTTTAAAGCGTGTGCAGAAGGAGGATCTAGCCTTTAAAACTAAATTATTTACCTCAAAGGACAAAAAGAGGGATGCTCACATACTCTTTCAAGTTTTCCCCAAAGTAAATGATTTTTACAAGGAAAGCAGTTGATTGTTGAAAGTCACTTTGGTAATATAGAAAAAATGGGTTTGGTCTAGTAATTTATTTTTGAACATTAAAATGGTTAAAATCCCGACAGGTTGTTGGGTTTAAGACACATATGAAACAGTTAGGTTCTTTATTATAAAAACGTTTTGCCTACACAGTGGGGCTTTTTCAGTAAAGTAAGAAAAGTTAAAGGAAGCAAAAGATCTTAAAGCGATGTAATCAGCCATCCCCCTTTAAATTTTTGAGGTGGTCGTCCCTCGTCTGGAGAAGAGCTTGTTCCATAGTATGAAAAAATATGGAGTGAAGTGGAGGAGGGAGCTTTTTATAGCCCCAAAGAGGTGAGAGTAGGCCCTGGGAGGGTAAAAACTCAGATGTTAGAGGTCAGGTCCCTCTAAAACCAGCCGCTTCACTGGGGGAAGTTGTCAAAGTTGTTTGGCAGGTCTGTACCAAGAACCCTTGTGTTGCATTTTCAATCGTGGGGCACGCAAACGGGGTATTTGGGTACGCTGCAATCAATTTCGCAACTTCCATAGTGGGGGTGGATTTGAGGGGCCCTGCCTCTCAACTCGGGTTTTTACCCTCTAGGGCCTGTTCACCTCTTGCGATAAAAACTCCATCCTGTCTTATCTCCATTTGTTTTATATGGAACAATCTTTCTCCAGTGGGGGACTGACACCTCAAAACTTTAAGGGTGTGGATGATTACATCGTCTTCAGTATCTTCTGTTTTCTTTCAATTTTCTGTCTTGACTGAAGAAGCCTTTGTGTAGGCAAAAGTTTCATTAAGTACTAACTGTTTGCATATGTGTTTACCTAACAATTTTTATTTTTAAATTTTTAAAACCCCCAGACACACTTACAAAGGTTTACAACGTTTAGGTTAAATGGAGAGCACTCTCAAAATTTAAAATAATAAATATAATCTGAAGGAATAGATGGTTATTGAGTGCCATTGTACAGAATAAATTAAGTTGTAAAATGCTTGAAGGGCTCTCGAATAAATTTCACAAGGGTTTTTTTGGTTGGGGGAAAATAAGACTGGCTCAAGATTAATTGTGCATTTGCAGACCACCCAACTAATCATTTTAAAGTTGCAACACATATAACTTGAGGTATTGTCAAGTTTCACAAAGGGAGAATTACCCCAATGTAATCAAAATCATTTCCCAAAAAAGGTTGCATAGGTGCTATAAGTGCAAGAATCAGAAAATAATGTTCCCCACTAGGTAAGAAGAAAAAGTCCCCCCAAAGAGTACCCCATTTAAAATAAGAAACCAGTCAAAGAAAAGAGGATTATCAAGAATTGCAATGCATCCCTTTTCAGGGGAAGATAAAGTTGAAAGTTTGGAGGACCTTGGCAGAGTATGGATGTTTAGGAATCAAAATGAAAAGGATTATGCCAAAGAAACTTCTGTTTCAATGTCACAAGGAAAGACACCATTAGTCATGTGTAAAGGTCTATTGATATGTTGATAAAATGAAAATGTTGACAATCCTGAAAAACAGTGGCTAAGTAAAATTGCTGTAATTTAATAATGGGGTTTTTGCTGAAGTACCCTTTACCTGTGTTACAGGTAAAAGTTGATGAAAAGGCTTTAAAAAAAAATGAAACTGATTATTAGAAAAGGGACCCAGCGTACTTTCATAAAACGTAATTTTTTGAGGGTATGAAAGTCAGTGGGGATCCCCAACTTTAAAATTATCTGGTTTTTTTTGGAAAAAAAGGGCTAAATTGTATGACACTGTTTATGTAACTGTCGGGTTTGGGCAATGAGAAAAAACTTTTAATCCCGTAATTGTAGATAGATTTCCAGAGAAAATATTACAGTGGGTTTAGTAAAGCTACAGAAAACTTTAACTAATGTAATTTGCCCCTTCGGGGGTTTTTCCGGGAGTTTACCTGGAGGGGTTTCCCGGGGGGTCAACCCCCCCCGGGCCCGGTTGCCCGGCCCCCTGGTGGTCAGACCCGATCAACCAGGCGTTGTGCGGCTGCACGCAAACCAACGTACGGCCACACCCGGCTGATCAGGAAACTGTTTTTATTTTGCTTTCCGTCCCAGCTTAAAAGCTGCCGGGGGTTGTTGGGAAAACCCCCCTTATGTGTGCTGGGAGGCAGTTGAACGTTGGGGCCCCCTGACACTTATTGTTGGTCCCCTTAATGGCTAGTGACCCCCTGCCTTTCTTGGGGGGATGGTGTCGTCTCCCAAGTCTTTTGCTTTGTAGTGAGTGATTTTGTGTGAAAGTTCGGTATTTCCCCTCTAGGATTTTCCAGGTGTATATAATCATGTATCTCTCCCCCCTGCGCCCGGGTTTTATCCCCGTTATGCCGCTGTGAAAGTTCTCTGTAATTTTCTGGTCGGCAATTTCACCTCCCTTGAAGGTGTGTTAGTGTCCCAGAAATTTTCCAGCCTGATAGAACAAGTGACCTGAAGAGTGTATCAGGGTTTGGGCCCCCCTAGTTTTGAAGGTTCTTTTTATCCACCCTGTCATTTTTCTAGCAGATGCGTTGTAAAAAATGTTAGGGTCCTTGAAGGTGAGATCTCCCCTGATACCCCCCAGGTTTTTGACTTTGGGTTTCGCTCTTTTTGTGGCCAGAAATTTTTTTTTTGTACTCTGATGAAGATTTAATTTCCTATTTTCCATATCTGAGTAATTGAAATTTTTATCGTTGAATTTCATTTGTTTTCTGCAGCCCCTTGAAAGTTTTGGTTTGATGTCCGTGGGCCTTGCAGTGTCTAAAAGGGAAAAGACATGTCATGCAGTTCGGGTGCATCTGCAAAAGGGAAAGGGGAACGGTGCTGTGGCTGACATCCTTGTCTATGCAAAATATGGGAGAAAAACAAGATGGGGCGAGTACTGTCCCTTGTGGAAAGGCTTTTACCGTAGCCCCTCGGACTTTCTCTGTTGAGACTATCTCTGTGTTCGTTAGTGAGGAAATTATAGTCCAGACCGATTTTTCCTGTTTTTCCCTTTAGCAGCATTTTTTGCACTTTACGCCTTTGGTCACACTTGTCGAAGGCTTTTAAAAGGTCTGTAAAATTTACATCGCTTTTTTTTGTCTTCTAGTGAAATTTAGGCCCTTGTCGTAGTGATCCAATAGTTGAGAAGACGGAGCGCCCCTGTTCTAAACCATGTTGCCCTGGGTTGTGTAACTGATGGGTTTTAGAGGGTTTTTTTTTGGTTGATCTGCTTTTAGGCCCCTTTTTAAAAGATTTTTTGATATGGGATGTTAGTGCTTTGGTTGTGTTCTTTGCTGTTGTTTTACTGCCCCTTTGGGAGGGGGGCTATGTCTGTCTTTTTTAGTAACTGTGGGCGCCCCCCGTGCCCCATGCCCCCTCTCCAAGGAGGGAAAGGTCATGATGGGGCTTCTTGCAGTTCTTGATGAACACAGGTTCCATGAGTCGGGCCCCGGGGGCAGGTGCAGGGGCATGTCATTTATGCCTGTTCGGTCATTTGGCGTCAGGTAACATCGGATAGGTTGTGTTAATCAAATTTTGTGGGCTCCATAAAAAAACATTTTGATCTTCGACTTCAGCGGGGGCTTGCTAAAAAAAGGTAATTGGGCTTGAGTAGCTCACTATTTCCTTGTGGGCATCTGTGTAGGACCCATCTTGTTTTTAAATAGGGGCCAAAACTGGACGTTGTTCTCGATTTTGATTTGGCTTGGAGAAGAAAAACTTTGGGTTTCTTTCGATTTCATTTATGGGTTTTAGTTTTCCCGGGATTCTGACTCCCAAAGGATTCTTTTGCTTAAATTTGATGCTTGTTTTCTTGAACCCGTGTCTCCCTACGCATTTCAGATATATTTACCTCTTTTAGCCCCTCTGTTATTTTTTTCCATCGCCGTAAAGGGGGGCGCCTGTCTCTTTCTATTTTACATCACTCCCCTTTTTCTTGGGAAAAAGCCTTGTGTTCGAGTGCCACCGGTTAATCTGTTTAGGCATAAGTTGGGGGCTGTGTTGCTTAGTATAAATTCCGCTTATACGGTTTGGGGCTTGGTTTACTTGGGCCCCCTTTTTGTTTTTGTTATGAAGTTGAATTTGGGAATGCTCCCTCGGACTAGTCTATTATGTCGGTCTGGGCTCCACGATACATGTCTGAACCTCAATTAGTTGTATCTGAGTATATTGTTTTAGATTGGTGACATTTTTTTTTCAGATCATCATTGTTAGTGAAAATGAGGTCTAGTGATTTTCCCGTTAGTAGGTCTATTATTGTGGTTTTAAAATTTAATTTTGTGGAGATTTAAAAGCTCGTGTGAGGTGAGTTTTTATCAGAGCTGCCTCCTGGTGTTATTACTGCAACAATATTATTTGTATTTCCTCCATTTTTGGTGCCCCTTTGTTGAAATCCCCCCGGAGCAAGATGTTGGGTGCAGGACTGGAAGTTTTTCCAGACTGGTCAATTTTTAACGCTGTTCCCCGGAATTGTGGGTTTTGCTCCCGGGGGCTTGTAGATACCACAATGACTGGTTTTGGTTCTCGACCTTTATGCTAAAAATTCCACTACATATTGAGGCATTAAGCGTTTTATGCAAACAAGGACTTGCAATGGAAGTGATGTTCTGTAGGCCAATAAAAAATTTTTTAAGGTAGTGACTATTATGCCTCTTTGTAAAGGGTTTTGGTAAAGAAATGTGGTGTCACCCTTTTGAAAACTGCAGGAGACCTGTAAAGTATGGTGGATTCTCGTAAATAATTAGATAGGGAAACTACAAATACCATAACTGGTTTTATCATGAAGTCGGCCCCCGTATAATTCTTTCATAGAGAATGGGTTGAGCCCGTGCTTAAAATTTTGGGAAATTTGAAGCATTGGAATTTAAAAGTAAATGAAGAAAGTCCCGACGATTCTTTTACTCAAAAACAAATCTGAGAGATGTAAAAAATTTGAAACTGGAAAAACCGGTACGACTTCTGGAGACTGAACCCTCAGAATTGCCCCCTAATTTCAGAATGGCATTGGACAATTTAAAAGGGCCCCAACTTGCGAGCTGAGTAAGAACCCGAATTGCTAATGCCCATAATGATATTTAAATTTTGAGCAATTAATAAAAAATTTATGAAGAGGTTTCCCCCATCAAACAAAATTTATGGTCATATTTGCCACATCACGGGTGAAGAAGGATTCCCAAAACCCCTCCTTGAGAATTGCGTTTAATTTTAGTGCCAGGAGTAAAAAATGTACCTAGTTTAAATGATGTTTGATGACAGGGCCGTCGTTGACGGAAAAAATTAGGGATATCTTTTAAATTTCAGGTGAAGCACTATGCATTTACGGCTGACATAAATAAGCTTTCCCAAGAGTGGGTTAAAGAGGCGCCAGGATTGTACCTGTTCTTATGGTCTGAGAATCTATTGACCCCCTTAGGCCCCCTTAAAACTTTCGCTTTAGGAGGTATTATTTGGTGCTACATCCGTCCATTCCTATTCAAGCGACGATAAATGCACACTTAAAGTATGGAAAGTCCATTGAGTAAGGTAATGAGCAAACAAAATTTTTTGTGGACAAATTTCCTGGGTGTGACGTCAACTGAAGAGGAACTGTTAATGACTTATGGAGAGGCTAATAAAATAATGCAAAGTGAAAATTTATGCCTGTGAGGGAATGGAATAGTAATTCGTCCAAATTACAGGACAAAATAAGTAAAGATTACCCTGGAGATGAAGTGCCAAAATGTAGTAATGTATTGGGTTTAACTTGGGATACTGAGAGAGATTTGTTAATGTTAAAATCTAATAATTACAGTATGCCCAATAAATTAACTAAGAGAGTTTTGCTTGCTGAAGTTTCCAAATGTTTTGATGCACTAGGTTTAGTGTCACCCCTTACTATAAGAGGGAAATTATTAATTCAGGAAGCATGGAAACTTAAATGTGCTTGGGATGAAAATCTACCTGAGGAATTCATTAACAGGTGGGATGAATTAATTGGTGATTATGAGAAAATTCCAATGTTGGAGTTCCCACACCAGATGGCCAATCCAAATGGGAAAAATGTACTCCACATTTTTTGTGATGCTTAAAAATTTGGGCATATGGAGCAGTTGCTTACTTCAATGTAATAGTGTTATTTCTCTTATGTCTAAGGCTAAAGTGTCTCCAATTAAATCACGTACCTTACCTCAGGTAACGTGTTTTTGCCATAAACTTGGCCATGTGAGACCCAGTTACCCACTTAAACCCCAATCAGTAGGGAGAATTAATAATATTCCTATGGAAATGAACCAGGAAGAGGTAGAGTGAAGGATGGCCCTATATTATAGTACTTGTCAAACTTCCCTTCAGGAGAAGTCAAAGAAAACGGAAGTACGAACATTTAGAGATACTAGGGCATATTGCTCTTTAATATGAGAGGGACTACTTCCCCTCTCTGAACAAACTTCATTATCCTCCTCAGTTCTTTTAGAAACATTTGGAGGAGCAGTATTTTCTGTCCCCTTACATAAAATATATGTGCAGAGTAAATATTACACTGGATATTTGACTACAGGTGTTTCTGACCGATTTCCTATGAAAGATGCCGTGTTATTATTGGGTAATAACATTAATTCTACTAAGTGTACAGAACCTATATGACTAATTCTTCAATGTTGACCATAACTTGGGCAAAATCCCAAGAAGTATCTGATGAGAATGCTAACCCATCCTTGGACGACTCTGATCTTGGAATAGCCAGTTTGTTTTACGAGGAAAGCTGGCTAGGGCCTTGTGGAAATTTATTCAGTTCTAAAGTTCCAAAGGGCAGATGCGTCATACAAAGATCTCATCAGGCCGTTTATGGAATGGCTGGGTTGGGTGGCCCTTACACCCACCCAAAACACACACCTGGGTTGGCGAAGGTGGTTGGAAGGTACTTCTTGATAGATTTACCCTTCAGGGAAGAAGTAGGTAGCTTATACTGTTAGTACACTAATATTAGGATTATTGAGGCAACTGTAGATAATAATGTAGACCTAAGACCTTAACATAGGTAGTAATAGGCCAATAATGTAGGCAAACACTAGGTTATGTTAGCCAGGGAGAACTGGTTAGCCAAGTTTGAATACTGGGGCACGGGTTTGAGACCGCAGTGCCCTTTCTTCTAAGACTAGACACCGTCGGAGCAACAAGTGCCGTGATCAGCAGGCGGTGCCCCCATGTGTCTTCACATACTAGACCTGGGGAAATCTGGTGGAGGCACCTCGACGTACCGTAGATGACCTCTTCCATCAGGCCATACAGTAAGACGAGACCTCCCTTTTTTTCTGCGAGATTCTGGCCAGTTTCTGGGGAAAATTGCCAGTGAGTTGAGCTGTGGGCCTTTGTGCAGGCTGCAGTTCATGACCACTATGTACTGGCGTCACTCCTTCAGGCTTAGAAGCTAGTGTCCATTTCTGCATAGTTATACTAGGGGATACGCACCCCCTTGGAAACAGGAATTTCTGAGGTGCAGGCAGGTCATTAATATCGACTGAATATTGCTGGAATTAAGGCTCCCGGTTGCACGTGGTTCTGAAGGGAAGTCCAGAGGGGCCAAAGCTTAGGGAGGTTGAAGATCGGGATATATTCTAAAACACCAAGTAAGTTAGTCCTTTATACATGCATGCAGGCAAGCCATACCCCCGGCTGGGATTGAACCCGCGGTCATGGAGTCTCAAAACTCCAGCCCGTCACGTTAACCACTAGACCAGCTAGCCACAATAAGATTCATCCAACTAGGTATATTTCTACACCATAGGAAGGTTAGCACAGGCACCTCTGTGACCACAAATGCAAGTTTTTACAGACGAATCTCCAGCTAGCGTTGGCCGTGACGAAACTCTAGCTCAAGTCCCTTCACTGCCGTCAACATGACTCAAGAAATCGTAATGACATGATTGCAAACAAACCATACCCCGGCCGGGATTGAACCCGCGGTCATGGAGTCTCAAAACTCCAGCCCGTCGTGTTAGCCACTAGACCAGCTAGCCACAATAAGATTCATCCAACTAGGTATATTTCTACACCATAGGAAGGTTAGCACAGGCACCTCTGTGACCACAAATGCAAGTTTTTTGTTTGCAATCGTGTCATTACGATTTCTTGAGTCATGTTGACGGCAGTGAAGGGACTTGAGCTAGAGTTCATCACGGCCACGCTAGCTGGAGATTCGTCTGTAAAAACTTGCATTTGTGGGTCACAGAGGTGCCTGTGCTAACCTTCCTATGGTGTAGAAATATACCTAGTTGGATGAATCTTATTGTGGCTAGCTGGTCTAGTGGCTAACGCGACGGGCTGGAGTTTTGAGACTCCATGACCACGGGTTCAATCCCGGCTGGGGGTATGGTTTGTTTGCAATCGTGTCATTATGATTTCTTGAGTCATGCAGGCGAGGTTTCTTGTAACATCAGTCATTTATGGAAATCTGTCCTATAAGCCACTTGTGAGGCTGAGGTAACCGACCTCAGGGCTCGGTGTCAACAGAGCTTGCCAGGGTAGACAACTCACATGGAGGCAGTGCAGACAAATTTTCACAGGTCTCGTAATTTAGTGAACAGACGCAAATCAAACCTTCCTACTCCAGGGTTGCAGGATTGTCAGATGTCTCTGTTACCATGCCCGAGGGACTGTCTTTTTGGGAGGAATAGCAAAAAGACCTTTCATTGAATTTCGCTTTTCAGGCAGCCATGAGTGAATCCTTTTCAGATCACCCAGTTAAATATGAAATTAAAAAACGACTTTTTAAACTGCACTGACACTGGTAAGGAGGTGGAGGGAAGGCAAAAGTCAGATTGGTAGTTCCTAAAAAATTTAGATCACAAATATTAAACATAGCTCGTAACTTCCTTAGGAGGCCATTTAGGAATTATTAAAACTATGTATAGAATACTAAAGAATTTTTCTGGGCAAAGCTTAGGCAGGATGTGAAGAATCATATCTGCTGTTGTAGAGAATGTCAACAAGTAGGGAAACCTGGAACACCCTATTAACCTACACCTCTCAATCCAATACCGGCAGATGGAAAACCTTTTGCAGAGTTAATCATAGATTGTGCAGGTCCATTACCTAAGCCCAAGTCTGGGAATCAGTACTTATTCACTATTATGGATAAAGTCACTAGATATCCAGAGGCAATTCCAATGCACAGTTAATTACTAAAGCCATACTTAAGGTTCTTAACTAGGTTTATTTCCTGCTTTGGCATTCCTAGGTCTATTCAGAGTGACCAAGGTACTAATTTTACTGCCAAAGCTTTTAGGGAAGCATTAACTATTCAATTCAATTCAATTCAATTCAATTCGAAGTTTATTCTCTATAAGGATTACAATGCTGAGTTTACAGAATTTGGTTATTGTGGGTTTACATGTAGTAAAATAATAATTACAGTGTACCACTAGAACACCTAGCATGGCTAGGCATTTCGGGCAGACTCAGAATAATTCTTAAATTTAAAATATTACAAATTTATGAGGTAAGTTGATATTATGGCTAAGTGACTAAATACTAGTCTGTGAGTTTAGCAATGTGAATGCTTTTGTTTTGGCACAGTACATAGTTTCAGTATTGGAGTATCACAGGCCAACTTATGACTAGTTAGGATTCATTATTTTAAGATTGAGATTTGATATTTCTGTTTATGGTCAAATGGTGTGAGCGAGTGTAAGTGTGAACCACCAGGTGGTATTGTGTAGTTAGTTGATGGGGTGTATCAGGGAGATAAGATGTTTTCTAATGGTAGTTTTGAAGTGATGAATTGTCTGCAGTTCTAGAGTTTTCAGGTAGGGTGTTCCAGATTTTAGGGCCTTTGACATACATTGAATTTTGGTATAAGGTTTAGTCGGACACGGGGAATGTCATAGAGATGTTCGTGTCTGGTGTTTATGCCTGTGGATTTTGTCACAACTATCAAGAAAGCATTTTAGGTCAAGGTTAATATTGGAATTAAGGTCCTGTAGATGTAGATTGCACAGTAGTAAGTGTGGATGTACTGAACAGGGAGTAAGTTTAGATCTATGAAGAGTGGGGGGGGTGTGTTGCCAGGAATGGGATTTAGTGATTATTCTTACTGCGGCTTTTTGTTGGGTTATTATTGGCTTTAGATGTGTTGCTGACAGTTGATACCCAAGCCAAATAGCATAGGGGGAGGTATGGATAAATAAGTGAGTGGTGTAGTGTGAGAAGGGCATTTTGCGACACGTAGTATCGTTCTTGGAGAGGATCCCACCGTTTTGGATATTTTTTGGATATGTGTTGGATATGGGTGCTGAAATTCAGGTTTTTGGGTCGAGGTATAGGCCTGGGGAATTTGCCTCATTATGTCTGGCAATTAGAGTGTTGTTGATCTTAATGTTAATTTGCGCAATCCTGCTCGTACCAAACATAATATAGTATGCTTAACACTGACAAAACCTAAGTTTATTGGCCATCATCCAAGTCGATATTTTGATCAGCTCCTCGTTAACAATGGTGTTGAGGGTGGCAAGATAGGGTGAGAGATGACATAAGTCGTGTTTGTCAGCAAAGAGAATGGGGTTCAGGTGTTGGGATACGTTTGGAAGATAATTTGATGTATATGAGGAAGAGCAGGGACCCAAAGGGCACTTCCCTGCGGAACTCCAGTATTAAGTGGCCGTTTTTGTTGATGGGTGTGTCTATAATGGTGACTACTGATACCTATTAGTAAGGTAAGATTTGAAATATGCAAGCCCATGGCCTCTTATACCATAATGGTCAATTTTGTGGAGTAGGATGCCGTGGTCTACTGTGTAAAAAACTTTTTTTAGTCAAAAAAAATTTTCATAGGGGGTATTCCTTATTTTCCAATGCGTGAAAAGTTTTCACTTTTTTATGATTGCATCATTAGTGCTTTTATTTTTCCGAACCCAAATATTCAGGGGTTGGTTGTTTTTGCTGTTATAAATGAATATGTCCCCTTCACGAGTTTCTAAAAGTTTTTGGATGAAAGGGGAAAGTTTGATTTGGTTATTTTGTTTAAAATCTGGGGGGTCACATTTTATGTTTTGGGTGTAACCCTTGCCGTTTTAGTATTTTCCGGGAAGGTGCTAGTTTTCTAGTGCTTTTTTAAAAAAAATAAAATAGCTCAAAGGACAGGGGTGCTGTTTGGACAATAATGGGGGGACATGGACAGTTTCCCTGGTTTTTATCTTTAAGTGACTTTATAATTGGGGTGCTTCCAGGCTCTTTGGGCAAGATAGAAGGAATTTGGGGAAAATTTTCATCTAGGAGTCCCGGCAGGGCATTGGGCTGGGTTTTTTGGCGAGATTAGATCCTTGGTGAGAAGAAGTCTTTTCTTGTTGCTGTGTAGTGGGATGCAGTGGTGTTTCATTGGGTTTTGTTGGACAAAATTGTTTTTTTTCGTTTGTGGGTCCCTAGAATCTGGGGAGTGTTTTTCCCCGGTTTTTTTTTACTCCTCTTGGTCGTGAAACTGCTGGAGTAGTTAGTTGTTTGGCTTTCTTTTTTACTTGGTGGAATGAGAATTGGTTTAAAAAATACAGATTTTGTGTATTAAACCCTCTAATTGCTTTTATATTGGTGTTTTTTTATATGGTTTAGGAAAGGTGGGGGCCCTGGGCAACCGCGGTTTTGGTTGTTTTGTTTTTAAGGAATAATTTACAATTATCCCCTGCCTAATCCTGGGGCCAAGGTCCCTTTAAAAGATTCCATTAGACATTAAAATCCGAGAAATTTTTTGAATGCATTTTCCTACAGACTGGATGAATCATTGTGTTTGCAATGGATAAATTGTGAAGAGTCTTCGGTACAGTCTGTTTGAGCTTCTTGGGCACAATGTACAAGGTCCCACGGGTGCCAAGGAAGGATTGGGGGGAGAAGAGCCTGCTTAACACTACAACCCCCCTTCCAGGTTAAGGTGGCACGTAGGCCTAAGGCTAACTTAAAAGCAGCTCAAAATATGATTAAAAGGATATGCAATTTTTCAAAGTTTCGTCCTTCCCTCAGAAGACATGGTGCTGGTTCAGGAGCCATACCTGGCCACCCTTTAAAAACTGATTTCGGACTTCTGCAAAATTTAAGTAAAATTATATGTAAATTGTGTGGCACTCCCCTTGACAAGACCTCAAAAAGTAAAAATACCACTTATCAAATTAAAGCATTTTAAAACTTTAATAAAGTCCCGTAATGCGCTGTCCTCGCCTCTGTAGACGAAACCCCCACTTTCATTTTTCCCCTGAAATTCAAGTAAAGTTTCCCATTCTGTTTTCAAGGACCCTAGTCCTTTAAGGGGAGCTGTCTGAGAATCAAGTAATAAGTTTAACTGCGCTCCTTCAATCTTCCCCTGATATCTTTTCATGTTCCGGCAAGGGTTACACCAATACATAAGGTGGTGACCCTACAGATTTAAAACAAACTTTTAGGCCAATATCAAACTTACCATTGCTATCCAAAATCTTTGAGAAACTCGTGCACAGGAGACTATATTCATTTATAACGGTACAAAACATACTCAACCCTGCCAATTTGGATTCAGAAAAAATAAATGCACTAATGATGCAATCATAAAATGCTAGACCTGCTTTACACAGCATTGGAAAATAAGGATATCCACTATGAATTTTATTGACCTAGATAAAGCTTTTGACACAGTAGACCACGGCATCCTGCTCCACAACTTGACCATTATGGTATAAAAGGCCATGCGCTTGCATATTTCAAATCTACCTTACTAATAGGTATCAGTATGTCACCATTAAAGACACAGCATCAACAACACAGCCACTTGATACTGGAGTTCCGCAGGGAAGTGTCCTTGGTCCCCTGTTCTTCCTCTATATATCAATGATCTTCCAAACGTATCTCAACACCTGAACCCAATTCTCTTTGCTGACGACACGACTTACGTCATCTCTCACCCTAATCTGGCCACCCTCAACACCATTGTTAATGAGGAGCTGATCAAAATATCGACTTGGATGACAGCAATAAACTTACGCTTAACACTGACAAAACCTACTACATTATGTTTGGTAGCAGAGCAGGAGATGCACAAATTAACATTAGGATCGACAACACTCTAATTGCCAGGCATAATGAGGGCAAATTCCTAGGCCTATACCTCGACAACAACCTGAACTTCAGCACCCATATCCATCACATAACCAAAAAAAGTATCCAAAACGGTTGGGATCCTCTCCAAGTTACGATACTACGTGCCGCAAACTGCCTTCTCACACTATTACCATTCACTTATATATCCATACCTCACCTATGCTATCTGTGCTTGGGGTTCAACTGCAGCAACACATCTAAAGCCAATAATAACCCAACAAAAAGCCGCAGTAAGAATAATCACTAAATCCCATCCCTGGCAACACACCCCCACTCTTCATAGATCTAAAACTTACTCCCTGTTCAGTACATCCACACTTACTACTGTGCAATCTACATCTACAGGACCTTAAATTCCATATTAACCTTGACCTAAAATGCTTTCTTGATAGTTGTGTACAGAACCCACAGGCACAACACAAGACACAAACATCTCTATGACATTCCCCGTGTCCGACTAAACCTTTACAAAAATTCAATGTATGTCAAAGGCCCTAAAATCTGGAACACCCTCCTGAAAATTCTAAAACTGCTGACACATTCATCACCTTCAAAACTACCATCAGAAAACATCTTATCTCCCTGATACACCCTGTCAACTAATTACACGAATACCACCTGGTGGTTAACACTTACACTCACTCACCCATTTGACCATAAACAGAAATATCAATCTCATCTCAAAATAATGAATCTTAACTAGTATAAGTTGGCCTGTGATACTCCAATACTGAAACTATGTATAGTGCCAAAACAAAAGCATTCACGTTGCTAAACTCACAAACTAGTATTTAGTCACTTAGCCATAATACCAACTTACCTCATAATTTTGTAATATTTTAAACTTAAGATTTAATCTAAATCTGCCCGAAATGCTAGCCATGCTAGGTGTTCTAGTGGTACACTCTGTAATTATTATTTTACTACATGTAAACCACACAATAACCAAATTCTGTAAACTAAGCATTGTAATTCTTATAGAGAATAAACTTTGAATTTGAATTTGAATTGTAGTGATACTGCTCCTGTGGGGAGCCGCAGCGGGTAATACTGCACCACCCCTCGGGGGCCTTAACAACAACAACAGCTTAGTGGTGT
>NW_026510397.1:0-10737 GCF_026875155.1 Cherax quadricarinatus | reverse complement strand
AAGCAGCATGAACGGGATAATGCAGGAAGCAACAGTAACAACAGTAATGCTGGAAGCAGCAGTGAAAAACAAATGCTGAAAGCTGCAGTGAAAAACATAATGTTGGAACAGCAGTGAACATGATAATGCTGCAAGCACATGAACAACAGTAATCGGAAGCACAGGAACAACATAATGGGGGAAGCAGCGTGAACAACATAACGCTGGAAGCAAAAAGTAAACAACAGTAATGCTGGAAGCAGCAGTGAACGGGATAATGCTGGAAGCAGCAGTGAACAGGAGTAATGCTGGAAGTAGCAGTGAACAGCAGTAATGCTGGAAGCAGCAGTGAACAACAGTAATGCTGGAAGCAGCAGTGAACAACAGAAATTCTGGAAACAGCAGTTAACAACAGTAATGCTGGAAGCAGCAGTGAACAGCAGTAATGCTGGAAGCAACAGTGAACAATAATAATGCTGGAAACTGCAGTGAACAGGAGTAATGCTGGAAGCAACAGTGAACAACAGTAATGCTGGAAGTAGCGGTGAACAACTGTAATGCTCGATGCAGTAGTGAACAACAGCAATGCTCGATGGAGCAGTGAACAACAGTAATGCTGGAAGCAGCAGTGAACAACAGTAATGCTCGAAGCAGCAGTAAACAACAGTAATGCTGGAAGCAACAATGAACAGCAGTAATCCTGGAAGCAGCAGTGAACAACAGTAATGCTGGAAGCAGCAGTGAACAACAGTAATGCTCGAAGCAGTAGTGAACAGCAGTAATGCTGGAAGCAGCAGTGAACAACAGTAATGCTCGAAGCAGCAGTGAACAACTGTAATGCTGGAAGCAACAATGAACAGCAGTAATCCTGGAAGCAGCAGTGTACAGCAGTAATAACTAAATAACAAAAAGGCACAATACCGTGACTGGAACGATACACAAATAACCCGCACATAAAAGACAGAAGCTTACGACGACGTTTCGGTCCGACTTGGACCATTGACAAAGTCACACTAACAGAGGAGGAGCAGAACGGCTATATATAGGCAGGAAGAGGTGGAGGTAGTAGTAGTGGTAGTAGTAGTAGTAGTAGTAGTACAATTTCTTCTCTCCCAAACTCTCTACTCATGGGAACTCTTCTATCCTCTGCCTTCCCTACATTTCCGGTCTTTCTAATCTCAACATTTCTCTCCGTCCCTTAGACATCAAGCTTACCTTCCGCCAGACTAACACTCTTCGCACTAATCTCGTTCATACCTCTCCTCCCTCTACAGATGTTCCTGGTGTCTACTCTATTTCTTGCTCCTCCTGTCCTCTTCAATACTTTGGAGAAACTGGTCGATCTCTTTCTGACAGACTTAGGGAGCACAAAATAGTGTTAGGCTTGCCGACACTAACAATGCTCTTTTCTGTCACGTCAGAGATCATAGCCATCCTATTGACTGGTCTTCTGCTAAAACTGTCTTCCCTACTTCCAACTCGAACAGTCGCCGTTTAGTTGAATCCTCTTTTATACACACTTTCCTTGTATGAACCTTATGCCCTGGCTTCGTCTCTGTAGATGCTTCCTCTCCCACTACATTGTAAAAATGCTCCAAACTCAGAACACCCGTGACTTAACCTGAATCCTCATTTTTCTTCTTCTTCTTTTTTCTTCTTCCTCTTCCCCTTTCCTCTCTCCTTTTCTCCTCTGGGTTGTCTTTCTCTCTCCTGTCTCGTGTTTCTGTTCCTTCTTTATTTTATTTCACCACTTCCCCTTTCACGCACCTCGGTGCGCTTGCTCTCTCCCTGTGGGTTTCTAGCTCTCTTGCAGTGCTCCCCTTCCTTTGTATTTGACTGGCTCGTCTTCCTTATTTTCCCACTTCTACCTCTACCACACTACTACCTCTTCTCTTCTACTACATCTACTGATGAAATTAGACACATGTGCGGCGTCTGGTTGTCTTTGTTGTGGACGTTTCGCCATCCAGTGGCTGGCTGGATGGCGAAACGTCTACGGTGGGGATGCCCGGGTGTTGTGCATGTGTCATTTCATCCTGTCGGTATTATATACAATTCTTGTACTACTACTACTACTACTACTACCACTACTACTACCTCCACCTCTTCCTGCCTATATATAGCCGTTCTGCTCCTCCTCTGTTAGTGTGACTTTGTCAATGGTCCAAGTCGGACCGAAACGTCGTCGTAAGCTTCTGTCTTTTATGTGCGGGTTATTTGTGTATCGTTCCAGTCACGGTATTGTGCCTTTTTGTTATTTATGGACCCCGCAGTTAAGCGTCATATTCTCTCCAACTTTTTTAATGTTCTTCCCTCTTTTAAACCCCTCTTTCGATCTTATGAGGTTGCTCTTATTGCTACCCGGCGTCGTAAGAATCAGCTTCGCTTCCTACGTGACTGTCTTGCTGAACAAGTTCTGCCACCTTCCTTCTCCCACTTCCTGAAAACCAACCCACTGGGCACTCCCTTTCCTGATCATGCCCGTCTCCTACTTCAACAGCTCATTCTTCAACTAAATCACAGGTTGAAGATGCCTTCTTTACTCTCCGTCAACGTCAACGTGCTCTCTTTGCGGCTCTACCACAGGATCTCTGTAACCTTCTCTCTACCATTGCCTTTGACACTGCTCGCCTGAATGCGCAAATTCATTCTTCCAAACTACAAAATAAACTTCAACGCTCATCTCAGCTAGCCCTTGGTCTAAATTCTCCCTCACTAACTGTGTTACTAATCTGTCTTCTGTCTCACTCTCTCAGTATGAGCTTGAACTTCTTGGTTTTGGTCTTTCCTTTGCCACTTCGCCTACTCCTCGCGCTGGTATTTCCCTGATTAGCTCTTTTGATTCCTTTCGTCAATCTCGCTTCCGTAATCTTCCTGACTTGTCCACTTTTCGTGGTGGCTCTCCTTCCTGCTCTTGTTTAGTCTGTTTTCCAAGAATCACCACCTTCCACGCCGTTACCAACTTGCCCTTTCTTCTCTTAAATCTAACACTAACATTGTCATACTATCTTCTGACAAAGGTAATTCGGTAGTTATCCTTGATCGCGAGGATATACCTCCGTAAAGCTGATGTCTTGCTCTCTGACTCACGCACCTACACTCCTCTCGTTTCCAACCCTCTTGATCGCATCAAGAGAACTTTCAACAAAAAACTAAGGACTCTCTCCGACCTCTGTCCTCCTGACTTTGACCTTGTTCAACGGTTTCGTGTCATCTGTCCCTCTCTTCCCTATTTCTATGGCCTTCCCAAAACTCATAAACCTGATATTCCTCTTCGTCCTATCATATCCTCTAGAGGTTCTGTCTCTTATTCTCTTGCTTCTTGGCTGGCCAAAACCCTCACTCCCCTTTCTTGGTACTTTTTCTCCTGCCCACCTCCGTCACTCTCAAGACTTCATTGAACGGGTTCGCTCTCTCCCAACCTGTAAGATGCTTAGTCTTGACGTTGAGTCCCTCTTCACCAATGTCCCTCTTGATGATGTCCTTGATTTCCTTAGAGAGAAGGCCCATGAAGGGTTTCTTCATCTCCCTATCCCCACTGATGTCTTTCTTGATCTGATCCGCCTCTGTGTGGACTCTAACTCCTTTTTCCTTCCAAGGGAAATATTATTCCCAAACCTTCGGTGTCGCTATGGGCTCTCCTCTCTCTCCTGTCCTTGCTAATCTTTACATGGAATACTCGAGACTGTTCTTCTTCCTACCCTCGATGTGCAACCTTCACCTGGCTCCGCTATGTGGATGACATCTTTGCTCTGTGGCCTCATGACTCCAGTCTCTTCCAACCTTTTCTTGAAGCTCTTAACAATCTTGCCCTTCCATTAAGTTAAAGCTGAATGGGAATCTAATTCCTTACTTCCTTTCCTTGATGTCCATGTCCACCGCTCAATACAGGTTTTTCCTTTTCCGTTTACCGTAAACCTATGCACAGTGGCATGTACATTCACTACTTTTTCCCTATCATGCTTCCCCTGTCAAGAAAAGTGTTCTTAACTCCTCTTTTCTCCGTGCCCTCCGCATCTGTGATCCTCAGTTACCTTCCAGCAGAAATTTCCACTCTTTATAATTCGTTCTCCCGTCTTGGCTACCCTTCCCCATTTCATAGACTCTGCCCTCTCATGTGCTAAACGCAATTTCTTCTCTCCCAAACTCTCTACTCATGGGAACTCTTCTATCCTCTGCCTTCCCTACATTTCCGGTCTTTCTAATCTCAACATTTCTCTCCGTCCCTTAGACATCAAGCTTACCTTCCGCCAGACTAACACCTCTTCGCACTAATCTCGTTCATACCTCTCCTCCCTCTACAGATGTTCCTGTGTCTACTCTATTTCTTGCTCCTCCTGTCCTCTTCAATACTTTGGAGAAACTGGTCGATCTCTTTCTGACAGACTTAGGAGCACAAAAATAGTGTTAGGCTTGCCGACACTAACAATGCTCTTTTCTGTCACGTCAGAGATCATAGCCATCCTATTGACTGGTCTTCTGCTAAAACGTCTTCCCTACTTCCAACTCGAACAGTCGCCGTTTAGTTTGAATCCTCTTTTATACACAACTTTCCTTGTATGAACCTTAGCCCTGGCTTCGTCTCTGTAGATGCCTTCCTCTCCCACTAACATTGTAAAATGCTCCAAACTTCAGAACACCCGTGACTTAACCTGAACCTCATTTTTTCTTCTTCTTCTTTTTCTTCTTCCTCTTCCCCTTTCCCTCTCTCCTTTTCTCCTCTGGTATGTCTTTCTCTCTCCTGTCTCGTGTTTCTGTTCCTCTTTATTTTATTTCACCACTTCCCCTTTCACGCACCTCGGTGCGCTTGCTCTCTCCCTGTGGGTTTCTAGCTCTCTTGCAGTGCTCCCCTTCCTTTGTATTTGACTGGCTCGTCTTCCTTATTTCCCACTTCTACCACTACCACTACTACTACCTCTTCTTCTTCTACTACATCTACTGATGAAATTAGACATATGTGGCGGCGTCTGGTTGTCTTTGTTGTGGACGTTTCGCCATCCAGTGGCTGGCTGGATGGCGAAACGTCTACGGTGGGGATGCCGGGTGTGTGCATGTGTCATTTCATCCTGTCGGTATTATATACAATTCTTGTACTACTACTACTACTACTACTACCACTACTACTACCTCCACCTCTTCCTGCCTATATATAGCCGTTCTGCTCCTCCTCTGTTAGTGTGACTTTGTCAATGGTCCAAGTCGGACCGAAACGTCGTCGTAAGCTTCTGTCTTTTATGTGCGGGTTATTTGTGTACAGCAGTAATGCTCGAAGCAGCAGTGAACAACAGTAATGCTGGAAGCAACATTGAACAACAGTAATGCTGGAAGCACCTTTGAACAACAGTAATGCTCGAAGCAGCAGTGAACAACAGTAATGCTGGAAGCAGCAGTGAACAGCAGTAATTCTGGAAGCAGCAGTGAACAGCAGTATTGCTGGAAGCATCAGTGAACAATAGTAATGCTGAAAGCAGCAGTGAACAAGAGTAATGCTGGAAGCAGCAGTGAACAGCAGTATTTCTGGAAGCAGCAGTGAACAGCAGTAATGGTGGAAGCATCAGTGAACAATAGTAATGCTGGAAGCAGCAGTGAACAGCAGTAATGCTTGCAGCAACAGTGAACAACAGTAATGCTGGAAGCATCAGTGAACAATAGTAATGCTGGAAGCAGCAGTTAACAGGAGTAATGCTGGAAGCAGCAGTGAACAACAGTAATGCTGGAAGCAGCAGTGAACAACAGTAATGCTGGAAGCAGCAGTGAACAGGAGTAATGCAGGAAGCAGCAGTGAACAACAGCAATTCTGGAAGCATCAGTGAACAACAGTAATACTGGAAGCAGCAGTGAACAACAGTAATGCTGGAAGCAGCAGTGAACAGGATTAATGCTGGAAGCAGCAGTGAACAGGAGTAATGCAGGAAGCAGCAGTGAACAACAGTAATGCTGGAAGCAGCAGTGAACAACAGTAATGCTGAAAGCTGCAGTGAACAACAGTAATGTTGGAAGCAGCAGTGAACATGAGTAATGCTGCAAGCAGCAGTGAACAACAGTAATGCTGGAAGCAGCAGTGAACAACAGTAATGCTGGAAGCAGCAGTGAACAACAGTAACGCTGGAAGCAGCAGTGAACAACAGTAATGCTGGAAGCAGCAGTGAACACGAGTAATGCTGGAAGCAGCAGTGAACAGCAGTAATGCTGGAAGCAGCAGTGAACAACACTAATGCTCGATGCAGCAGTGAACAACAGTAATGCTCGAAGCAGCAGTGAACGACAGTAATGCTGGAAGCAACAGTGAACAGCAGTAATGTTGGAGGCAGCAGTGAACAACACTAATGCTCGAAGCAGCAGTGAACAACAGCAATGCTCGAAGCAGCAGTGAAAAACAGTAATGCTGGAAGCAGCAGTGAACAACCGTAATGCTCGAAGCAGCAGTGAACAACAGTAATGCTGGAAGCAGCAGTGAACAACAGTAATTCTGGAAACAGCAGTTAACAACAGTAATGCTGGAAGCAGCAGTGAACAGCAGTAATGCTGGAAGCAACAGTGAACAATAATAATGCCGGAAACAGCAGTGAACAGGAGTAATGGTGGAAGCAACAGTGAACAACAGTAATGCTCGAAGCAGTAGTGAACAACAGCAATGCTCGATGGAGCAGTGAAGAACAGTAATGCTCGAAGCAGCAGTGAACAACAGTAATGCTGGAAGCAGCAGTGAACAACCGTAATGCTGGAAGCAGCAGTGAACAACAGTAATGCTCGAAGCAGTAGTGAACAACAGCAATGCTCGATGGAGCAGTGAACAACAGTAATGCTCGAAGCAGCCGTGAACAACAGTAATGCTGGAAGCAGCAGTGAACAACCGTAATGCTGGAAGCAGCAGTGAACAACAGTAATGCTCGAAGCTGCAGTGAACAACAGTAATGCTGGAAGCAGGAGTGAACAACCGTAATGCTGGAAGCTGCAGTGAACAGCAGTAATGCTGGAAGCAGCATTGAACAACAGTAATGCTGGAAGCAACGGTGAACAGCAGTAATGCTGGAAACAACAGTGAATAGCAGTAGTGCTGGAAGCAGCAGTGAACACTAGTAATGCTGGAAGCAGCAGTGAACAGCAGTATTGCTGGAAGCAGCAGTGAGCAGGAGTAATGCTGGAGGCTGCAGTGAACAATAGTAATGCTGGTAGCAGCAGTGAACAACAGTAATGCTGGAAGCAGCAGTGAACAGCAGTAATGCTGGAAGCAACAGTGAAAAACAGTAATGCTGGAAGCAGCAGTGAGCAACAGTAATGCTGGAAGCAACAGTGAACAACAGTAATGCTGGAAGCAACAGTGAACAACAGTAATGCTGGAAGCAGCAGTGAACAACAGTAATGCTGGAAGCAACAGTGAACAACAGTAATGCTGGAAGCAACAGTGTACAGCAGTAATGCTAGAAGCAACAGTGAACAACAGTAATGCTGGAAGCAACAGTGAACAACAGTAATACTGGAAGCAACAGTGAACAACAGTAATGCTGGAAGCAGCAGTGTTCAACAGTAATACTGGAAGCAACAGTGAACAACAGTAATACTGGAAGCAACAGTGAACAACAGTAATGCTAGAAGCAACAGTGAACAACAGTAATGCTGGAAGCAACAGTTAACAACAGTATTGCTGGAAGCAACAGTGTACAACAGTAATGCTGGAAGCAACAGTGTACAACTCTAATGCTGGAAGCAACAGTATACAACAGTAATGCTGGAAGCATCAGTGAACAACAGTAATGCTGGAAGCAACAGTGTATAACAGTAATGCTAGAAGCAACAGTGAACAACAGAAATGCTAGAAGCAACAGTGAACAAAAGTAATGCTGGAAGCAGCAGTGTACAACAGTAATGCTGGAAGCAGCATTGTACAACAGTAATGCTGGAAGCAGCAGTGAACAACAGTAATGCTGGAAGCAGCAGTGTAAAGTAATGCTGGAAGCAGCAGTGTACAACAGTAATGCTGGAAGCAGCAGTGTACAACAGTAATGCTGGAAGCAGCAGTGAACAACAGTAATGCTGGAAGCAGCAGTGTACAACAGTAATGCTGGAAGCAGCAGTGTACAACAGTAATGCTGGAAGCAGCAGTGAACAACAGTAATGCTGGAAGCAGCAGTGAACAACAGTAATGCTGGAAGCAGCAGTGAACAACAGTAATGCTGGAAGCAGCAGTGAACAACAGTAATGCTGGAAGCAGCAGTGTACAACAGTAATGCTGGAAGCAGCAGTGAACAACAGTAATGCTGGAAGCAGCAGTGAACAACAGTAATGCTGGAAGCAGCAGTGAACAACAGTAATGCTGGAAGCAGCAGTGTACAACAGTAATGCTGGAAGCAGCAGTGTACAACAGTAATGCTGGAAGCAGCAGTGTACAACAGTAATGCTGGAAGCAGCAGTGTACAACATTACACAGAGAGAAAAGCTGTGTGTTCCGGCTCACCAACACTTGACATACTCTCTCAGAAACAGCATAAATAACGAGCTGAGGAGAACAACATTCTCCAATGTACTTCTTTGCTCTCCCATGTACTTCCCTGTGCTCCCTTGCGCTTCCCTGTTCTCCCATGTACTTTTTTCTGTGCTCCCTTGCGCTTCCCTGTTCTCCCATGTACTTCCCTGTGCTCCCTTGCGCTTCCCTGTTCTCCCATGTACTTCCCTGTGCTCCCTTGCGCTTCCCTGTTCTCCCATGTACTTCCGGGGGTGCTTCCCCTTGCGCTTCCCTGTTCTCCCCCATGTACTTTCTTGTGCTCCCTTGCACTTCCCGTGCTCCCACTATTTTTCCCTGGCCCCCAGTATTTCCCGTGCTCCATGTGCCCCCCGGTCCCATGTTTTCCCTGTGCTCCATGTGCTTCCCTGTCCCCATGTATTTTCCCTGGCCCAGTGTATTTCCCCTGTTCCCCCCCACTATTGCCTTGGCTCCCCGTACTTCCCTGTCTCCCTGTGCTTCCTTGCTCCCTGTGCTTCCTTGTGCTCCCATGTACTTCCCTGTTCCCCAGTATTTCCCCTTCCCCCCCATGGCTTCCTGTGCCCCCCAGTGTTTTCCTGGTCCCGTTTTACTTCGCTGTGCTCCCATTTATTCCCGAACCCCATGTATTTCCCTGTTCTCCCATGTATTTCCCCGGGGTTTTCCCATGTAACCCTTTTTTCCCAACTATCCTGTGCCCCACTACTTCCTGTGCCCCAACATTTTTTTCCGTGCCCCCATGTACTTCCCTGTCTCCATTACTTCCTTGTGCTCCCATGTACTTGCCTGGCCCCATGTATTTCCCTTGTGCTCCCATGACTTCCCCTTTTCCCATGTATTCCTTGCTCCCGTATTTCCCTTTTTCCCCACGACTTCCCTGTGCTCCCATGTTTTCCCCGTTTTCCCCCATGCTTCCTTGTGCTCCCATGCACTTGCTGTGTTTCCAGATTTCCCCCTGTTTCCCATGTGTTTCCCCTGGCCCCATGTTTTTCCCTGTACCCCCACGTTTTTTCCCGTGCTCCCATTATTCCCCTGCCCCCCATGTATTTCCCTTGTGCCCCCAATACTTCCCTGTGCTCCCATTGCTTCCCTTTTTCCCCCCATGTATTCCCCGTGCCCCATGTTTTTCCTTTTCCCCCCCGTCTTCCCTGTGCCTTTTGTACCCCCCTTGCTCCCATGTACCCCGTTCTCCCCCGTATTTCCCCTGTGCCCCCCCGTTTTTCCCCTTACTCCCCGTCTTCCCTTGCCCCCAATTTCCCGTGCTCCCATGTATTTCCCTTTGTGCTCCCAATATTTCCCCGTTCTCCCCCGTATTTTCCCTGTGCCCCCCACGTACTTCCCTGTGCCCCAACTATTTCCCCTGGCCCCCAGTATTTCCCCGTCTCCCCGTCTTCCTGTGCCCCCACGCCTTCCCCCTGTGCTCCCACTATCTCTGTGCCCCACGTTTCCCGGCTCCGTACCCCCCTGTGCTCCCAGTACCCCCTTAAACTCCGATTACTGTTAGCACTCGACTCACTCTTCTCCCTCCTTCATCAAAATTAAGGTGACGCTCCGGATTAAAGAGTCCAATTAACAAGGTAAGAACAACTTGAAGTTTTTACTCACTGAGAAGGGTTAAAAAAAAGGGGAAGTAGAATGATGAAGAGTGAGAGAGGGGAGTGAAAGAGTGAGGGAGTGAGAAAGAGAGAGAGAAGAGAAGAGAGAGAGAGAGGGAGGAGAGAAGAGAGAGAGAGAAGAGAGAGAGGAGGGGGAGAGGAGAGAGAGAGTGTGGGTGTTGGGGTTTTGTGTGCAGTGTACAGTGTAAATGGGCCCTTTTCTGTGGAAAAGCAAAATTGTCCCCGTTCCAAAAAAGAAGAGCAAGCGAAATCAGCAACTAACGCCATTCTCTCCGTTTAACCGGAAATCCTTGAGACAATAATTTAAGACAAATACGGTTTCCTTTTCTACCACTCATACTTTTTTGACGCCAATATGGGTTTAGAAAAGGTTTCTTGCTGCTATCTGTTTTTTTAAACCCTCCCACTAAGTGGACCAGTCCGAAGAATCCAAAAACACTGTGTGGTAGCACTGGATATTGTGGTGCTTTGACGGGGGGGACCAGGCCCCCTTTAGCAAAAATTCAAGCCTGGGAATTTCGGCTTACGCTATGTCTTCCCCTGACTACCTTTATGGGATCTCTAAGTGTATTCTCAATGGACGCAAATGGCAAGTTTTCCCCATGGAAGTGTGCTGGGTCCTTGTTATGAAATGTCACCCAAGACCCCTTCATCTCATCCCAG
>NW_026510396.1:0-14783 GCF_026875155.1 Cherax quadricarinatus | reverse complement strand
AAAAAGGGGAATCTCATTTCCCCCAGGTTTTAAAATTTTAAATTTTGTAGGTCTTTCTGGTGCTTTACTAACCCCTATGTAGATTTTTCTCGGAAAGTCTATCAAAATTACTGCTTTAACACGTTTTTCTCATTGCCCAACCTGACAGTTACATAAACTTTTGTCATACAATTGAGCCCTTTTATCTGAGAGAAAACCAGATAATTTTAGAGTTGTAGGATCTCCCATCTGTACTTCATACCATTAAGACATTTATGTTTAATGAAAGTACGTTGGATCCTTGGTCAAATTTAATCCCAGTTACATTTTTTGATTTATGCCTTTTATCATCAATTTTTACCTGTAACACTTGTAAGGCTACTTCAGCAAAACCTCAAAATTTAAAACATTAGCACAATTTTTACATTAGCCACTGTTGTGTCAGGTGTCAACATTATCATTATTATCAACATTATCATATAGACCTTTACACATGACTATATGGGTCTTCCTTTGTGACATTGATAACAGAATTTTAATTTGGATATTATTATTATTATAATCAAAAAAGCGCTAAGCCAAAGGACTATACAGCGCTGCGGGGCAGGAAGGAAGTGAGGGCATCAGGTGGCAAAAGGAGATGGATGAGCAAAGGTTATGGATAACACGGGGCAGTGGATGGTGAAAGGGAAAAGGGGCAGAAAAGAGACTGAACCAGAAGGGCTGAGGGGAGTGCGAAAAGTATCATCAGAGTTTTGTGGAGTAAATCGGTCGTTGTCAAGAAGTCAATGAGAGAGTCAGGTTTAAAAGGAGGGTCCATCAGCAAGAAGGGAAGGTAAAGAGGAGTAGTAGAACGAAGACGACGTTGGAGGTAAATTCTGCGTGCTCGTTGTTAGAGAGGGCAGTCTAACAGAATGTGGCAAATCGATACTGGAACTTGACACTGCTCACAGAGAGGAACAGGGTGCCTCTCCTTGAGATCCCCATGAGTAAGACGGTGTGGCCAATGCGAAGGGGGGGGAAAAGGTGGTCTCCAACTTCGGCACTGTGACAAGAAGCGGCCAGAAAACCATGCTCGGTTTAATAGAATGAATTTTTTTAAACGAGCAGAGTTGACCAACGTTGTTACCAACGGGTGCGAAGGTGGGTAGCTATTGCAGCAAAATAGTCCAGAATGGAACACCTCGATAGGAATTGGTAGGTCATATACTGCTGAACGCGCCAGCAGTGTCTGCCTGTTCATTGCCCTGTACGTGGGACATGACCAGGGACCCAACAAAAAACAATATCTTTATGTTTGGTAGAGATACGGCGTAGCCAAATTTGGTACGGAGAACTAGGGGATGAGATGTATAAAATTTTCGTATAGCCTGTAGAGCACTAAGGGAGTCTGAGACTACTACAAATGATGACCCCAGGCTTTAGAGGGCAATACGAATAAGTGCTGCAAGAATGGCATACAGTTCAGCAGTAAAAATGCTAGCTGAAGATAGTAAATGCCCTGTACGACGCTGTCCGGAAACACTGCTGCGAATCCAACGCCGTCTGAAGACTTAGAGCCATCTGTGTACACAGCGGTGGCATGAGAATGGGGTGGAAGTGATCAAAAAAGAGAGCGGAAGCCACCGTGGGCAGTTGAGTTTCGAGCAAGGGAGGAGAAAGAACAGACCCAAACAGCTGGAACTTCCCGGGGGGGCAGGGAAAAGTGAGATGCTACATGAACATATAAAGGTGGTAACTGAAGGGAAGACAAGAGTGAATGTAGGCGAAGAGAAAAGGGACGGAGCAAACAGGGGCGGCGAACGAAAAAAAGATTGTCTACTAATATCGGTGACCATTCTATAAATGGAAGGATTTGTGTAGATGTGAGAGCGTACATAGTAACGAAGGCAAGGGGCTTCACGGCGATCAGACAAGGATGGAACATTTGCTTCTGTAAGAGGCTCTCAACAGGGGAAGAGCGAAAAGCACCAAGGCACAAACGTAACCTTGGTGATGGATAGAGTTAAGGCTAGAGAGAGTAGCAGGAGAGGCCGCGGATAAATTGGTCACCATAATCGAGTTTCGTTTAAAACGAGGGCTAAATGTAGGCGAAGCAGAGTTCGACGATCAGCTCCCAGGAAAGATGAGCAAGGGTTTTAAGAAGGTTTAGCCGGCTGTGACAAGTTGCCTTCAGAGGAGGTAATGTGAGGTTTCCAGGTTTAAACGACGGTCAAAGAGAAGGCCTAGAAACCTGACTGTATCACGTTCGGGGATACGGGGGGCCATAGAGATACAAAGGATGATCGGAGATAACAGGCGTCTAGTGAAAGTAATTTGGTGAGTTTTGGTACTTGAAAATTTAAACCCATGTGTGGTGGCCCAAGGGAAAACACGGTCGACCGCATGCTGGAGAGAAACTGCAATAAGGTGACAGTCAGGCCTGCACAAGCAATAGCGAAGTCATCAACATAGAGTGATGACCAAATATTGGGTGGAAGAACAGAGGCCAAAATTCAATTTATAGCAAGGAGAAAAAAGTTTTTGTGCTTAGAACACATCCCTGAGGGACACCTTCAGCTTGGACGAAGTCCGGGGAAAGAACATTATTGACTCGAACACGGAAATGTCTGTCAGTTAAAAAGTTTTTAAAGGGGAAGGATGGTAGATTGCCTCGGAGGCTAAGGAAAATGGGCTGGGCCAAAATATTATACCTCCAAGTTGTGTAAATGCCTTCTCAAGGTCAAAAAATATGGCAATAACTGATGGATTATTCGCAAGGCATTACGAACATACGTATCCAAGCGTAGTAAGGGGTCTATGGTAGAACGACCCTTACGAAACCATATTGGACTAGCGGAGAGACTGTTGTGAGTCTCTAAATACCACATTAAACGTCGATTTACGAGGCGTTCCATCACTTTGCAAACTGCACTTGAAAGAGCGATGGGGCGATAGTGGGAGGCATCATGTCCGGGTAGTACCGGTTTGCGGAAAGGGAGAACAATGGCAGATTTCACAGCTGGGGAAGAACTCCTTGTGCCCAAATAAGATTGAAGAGGTGTAAGAGGACTACAAGGGCTGCCCGATGTAAATGTTGTAAATACGAATATGAATGTCATCGGGCCCCAGCTGCGATTGTTCGGCAAGCTGAAAAGCTTTTGCCTCCAGTTCTTGAAGTGTAAAGGAACATTTATATGTTCTTCTCCGAGGAAGAAAAGTCCAAGGGTACTACCTCTCTGGCAGACTTTGAGGAAAGAAACGGGGGATAGATGGAGCCCTCGGGAAATACGGACCAGATGTGTGCCAATTCAATGGCAACGTCGAGAGGGTTTCCCTATATCAACACCAGTGACCCGTAGAACAGGAGCCGGGTCAGGAGAGTATTTACCACTCAATTTCCTCACTTTTTTCCCAGACTGCACTCATAGAAGAAGCAGAGGTGATGGTGGAAACATAGTCTCGCCAACAAGTGCGTTTAGCTTCACGGATGACACGGCGAGCGATCGCACGCTTCTGCTTAAAATCAACAAGTCTCTCAGGGGTTCTATTGTACCGGTACCTGCCCCATGCACCCGTTTCAAAGTACTGCACGAGCACAAAGCAGGAGACCACCAAGGCACGCACTTCTGAGAATGCCTGCCTGAGGTTTGGGGTATAGAATGGAGAAGCTGGCGGTATAACTGATGTCGAGAAGATGTGTAGGAGCTCTCATGGAGGATGAAGAAGGAACCTCACTAAAAGCAGTGAGGTGTGAGTAAAGATCCCAATTTCCCCGATCAAATTTCCCAAAGCGAGGGCTACGGGAGGTGGTGAATAGGAAGGAGAAGTAAGAATGATCGGAAAAAAGATCGCTGTCATGTAAGTCTGGTAGAACAGACCAGGTGAAGTCTAGTGCATTGGAGGAAGAGCAGACTGATAGATCGATGCAAGAGAGAGTATGAGTACGAGGATCAAAATGGGTGGGAGTACCCGTATTTAAAACATGGAGGGGGTGGAGGCAAGAAAAGCCTCCAACTGAATGCCCCGTGAGTCACAATGAGACCCCCCCCAGAGGAAATGGTGGGCATTAAAACACCAAGTAACAGAAGTGGTGGTGGTAAGGATGAAACAAGAAAGGGAAAGTCTGGGATAGAAAATGCTCGAGAAAGGGGAGAGATATAAGAAACATATTGTAAAACCACTTTCAAGTGGATACGGGCTGCAGTGTAATGCAGCGAGGGATGGACCCAAAAAGTTGACAGTACGGAATATCATTGCGTAGAAGAAGGGCACTTTCATTAAAGGTCCCATCTGAGAAAGGATCGAAGAATACAATAAATTAAAGCCTGAGATGGTTGGAAAACAGCGAGTGTAATTTTGGTTCTTGTAAGCAAGCACCAACAGGGGAAAACCGGAAAGCAACATCTGAAGCTCACCCCGGGTTACCCCTGAGGCCGCGGATATTCCACTGTAAATAGGCCATGATTTGGCGATGAAGAAAATATCAGGAATCTGTAGGTAAAGGCACCTACAGACTGAGGGGTTAGAAAAGTCAACGTGTGGTGGCATTGGAAGATGTTCAAGTAGCGAAGGAACGGAGCGTTGCGAAGAATGGGGTTGTGAAGATGGAGGAGAGGGGAAGAGAAGGAAAGGAAGTGAATCAGTGTCCATTGAAGGTTTAGTCTCTGCAATATATTCTGAAATGGCTTCAAGTGTTTCTGAATTCAAAGAGTATGGGAAACCATATTGGAGATAGGAGGAGGAGGTGATAAAGATTGGGACAGTAATGGACTGTACCAAAGAAGAGGGGGAGGGAAAAAGTGTAAGGGACTGGGGGATGAAGTGTGGGGGGGACAGAAGAGGTGAACCTGGGAGGTGACAGAAGAGGGAGAAACTTGGGAGGGGACGGGGTGGGAAGGCTAGTACGAGGAGGAGGGTGAATCTCCACACTTGTAATTAGAGCCAGAGAGAGGGAAGAACTAGGTACAGAGACTGGAAAGGTAACGTGTGGAGGTGGAAGAAGGGAAGGGGAAAGGGGGAAAGAAGATTTGAGCAATGTGGATTTTTTGTGACTTCTGAGTAGAGGGGCGATTGGTATTGGTGTCGTACGAGGTCTTGTCGATACTGGGGCTTGTGAGGAAGGAGGAAGATGTGAGAACAGACTGAGTTGTAGTCGGGACGTCAGAGCCAAGGACAGCAAAGGATTTTGATGCCCCTAGTGGCTATGGGAGGGGTAAAAAACAGAGGAGGCTGCAGAAGATGGGACCCCCGAAGTGGGGGGACGTTTTGGAAACACGAGAATAAGAAACACGGGGTAGTTTTCCCCCTTGGAGGCGGAGATGAGTAACTGCCATAGCATTTAAAGGGGGACCTTCTGCCTCTTTGAGGCAACGGATTTCACGTTCATTTTTAAGTAGACCTGGCAACGGCGGAGTACGAAGGGTGAGCTTCATTACAATTAAGGCAAGATGGAGGTTGACTGCAAGATGTATTAGAATGGTTGTCGGCACCACAGATGGCATTCGGCCATAGATCTGCAAAATTTCGCTGGGTGACCAAAACGCCAGCAATTTCTACATTGTTGTGGTGTAGGTATCACCTTTCGAACTTGTAACCGATGTCCCGCGACATATACAGAGGACGGGAGTTCTCGGCTGTCAAAAGTTAAACGAGCCACATTGCAAGGGTAAGTCTCCGCCCCGGGCAGGAAGGACATAAGTGCTACTTTGAGGATTGGGAGATCCTGGAGTTCCCGCTGTTCAAAAATGTCATTGCCACATGACTGGGAAAATTTTGTTGGCTATGGTATGGGCAGAATGACAGTACCACTACAAGAATTGAGAGAAAGATGTTTTTCAATAGTGATAGGAGTAGTATCGATATTCGAAAGGAGAGAAAGATCATGAGCTTGGGTAGCATTCTGGACAGTGCGATGCGTGTAACGCTCTTGAGAGCGTGAAATGAAATATCTTCTGCCAAACATTGACGCAGGAGCGCTTTGGCAATACTTGGTCAGAAAGTAGGCAGAAGAAGAATTGGTCTTTAAAGTAAAGGGAATTTTAGTCCATTGTGTGGTCCCAAATGAGCGGTGGAGAGGGGAAATGCTTTTGACGTGTCGGTCGTTTCCGAGTAGAATGGGAAGGTAACGACGGAGCATCATCAGGAGATTGACGTTGGCGTTTAGGGTAAGGGGCCGGAGTTGGTCCGGCAGGAAATGGGTGGGCGATTCGAAAATTGCCGTACCGTAGAGGGAAAAAGCCGGGGAAACATAGTCAAAGGAGGCAGAGTTTTAGAACAAATCGAAGGGGTCCCGTCGAAGCCCCGGTACCTGAAACGGGTGAGGAAACAGCACCAGCAAGAGGTACAGGGGCATCAGGAGTGTCCGGAAGGTGGTCTAAACACAAGGCAGGGTCAGAATGGGGTGCGGTATCAAGAAGGGGCCGGGGGTAGTGGTTTCTGGACTAGGGCTGCCATGGTTAGGTTACTCCTTTGCTTTTTGTTTTTAAGAAAAAAAAAGAAAGAAGGGAAAAGAAAATAAAAATAAAAAAAAGAATAAAAAAAAGGGGGGAGCGGGGAGGAATAGTTCCCAGGAGGAATGAAAGGGCCGGAAATCCCCCTCGCGCCCAGAGGACTCGACACCGCTAGTAGCGCAGATGCAGCATGGAACCCGTGCCATAAACCCTACCCTTCATGCCAGTAACCGCAATCTGGGATAGCAACCTCACATCTGCCGAGCTACCTCGGTGGACAAAAGAGAGGGCGGCCGGATATCCAACCACAAAGCATACCTCCTTCAGCCACCACCCCGGAAACCGAAAGGTGGCTTCCAGAGATACACCCGTCGCCCAAAGACACCCAAAGCCACTCCGGGATACCGGAGAGGGATCGGGACATCCCTAGGCAATCCAATTCCAAAGGCAAACTACGCCACCGCCAAGAACCTCAACGGAATGGGATGGGCCCCGGTGTCCTTTCCCCTACCTAGGGACTAGCGCGCCTGTGGGAGAAATCACGAAGGCCCAAAAGAGGAAGGGCAAAAAAGGGGGGGGTTTAGGAGGGGAGGGGAAAGGAAAAAGGGGAGGGATGGGGAGGATGGGGTAGGGGAGGGGAGAATTTGGGGGGGTAATTAGGTTCGGTCTGAGGAAGAAGACCGACAGGGGGTAATTCCTCAGACCAAGCCTCTTCACCACGCCCAAAGGGGCCCCCCCTTTAAGAGGTAATTTGGCTTTAAAAATCCTTTACATTGTGATTACCTAAAACCTGATACATCTGTCAAGTTCCCCCAATCTTTCAACCCTTTTTCATTCCATGAAATTTTATGCATTTGCAATTTTTAGAAAAATGGTACCCTTGAGAAAAGACAATCTTTCTTTTCCCTTTGACTGGTTTCTTTTTAAACTGGGCTCTCTTGGGAAGGGTATTATTCTTCTTACCTTGTGGAAATAAATTTTTTTTGTTTCCCTGCCCTTTGGAAAATGCCCCTTTTGTAACCCCCTTTTTTAAAGGAAAAATAATTTTGATTAAAAAATTTAGGTTTAATTTCCCCCTTTTGTGAAACTTGGCAGTCCCTCAGAGTTATTTTGTGTTGCACTTTTTAAAATGATTGTTGGCGGGCCCTGCAACTGAACAATTAATTCTTGTGCCCTAGCCCCTTATTTCCTCCAGCCCAAAATAACCCGGGTGTTTTTTAAATTCGAGACCCTTTTCAAGTGTTTTAAAAAGTTTAAATTTATTCTGTACCGGGCACTCAAAAAAATCAGTCGTTTCCCTTTCAGATTAATTTTTTTAAATTTAAAAGTTTTGAAGTGCTCCCCGGGTTTAAACGTAAACTGCGCTTTAAACCTTTTTTAATGTGATCTGGAGTTTTTTAAATTAAAAATGATTTTCCCTTAGACCCAAACCTATTTTTGTTCTAAAATTACCAAAGTGACTTTAAACAAGCCAACGTTTCCTTGAAAGAGTCTTTACATTTGGGAAAAAGGTTGTATAGTTTTGTAGCTCTCCTCAAACCTGCCCTTTGAGGTTTAAAAAAATTTTAGTTACACAGGCTGGGTCCTCCTGTCATCCCCACAGCTGTTTTAAAAAAATTTAAAACCAAAATTCCCCCCCAAATTTTTTCACCAGGATTAAATACAGGTAACCAAATTTCGGGGGTTTTTGGAAAAAGACATATATTTTTTGGGGAGCAAAAGTTAACTCCCGGGTTTTAAACACATTTTTTTTTTTTAAATTCAAGGCCTAAATTTTACAAGAAAAAATTTCTTTTCCTCTAATTCTTAATACTGATTAATTTTTGAGATCTACTTCATTCATCTACACAGTTTTTCTAATAAAAACTCCTTTTATATCTGTTGTAATATAAAATTTTTATGAACTTTTCTATTCCCTAAACCCTTCCAAATATTTAATTTTTAAAACATCGTATTAAAAGGGTTTTTGATTCATTAATTTTCCCAAAAAATTTTTTGTATGCTTTTGTTTTCAAAACCCCTTTTTAGCTTGCCCGTGAGGGTTTCTTTGGTCTATAATTTCCCCCTGGTTTGCTTCTACATTAAATTTTCCCCATTTTTTAGCCATGAGCAATGTATTTAAAATTTAATTAATAACAAATGTTTGGTTTCTAAATTATGCACTTTATAAAGGAAAAAAGTACAAAAAAACCTTTTAAAAAAAATTCTAGGTACTTGACTTAGCAAAAATTTCAAAGTAAAAAATTTTAAATACATTTTTAAAAAACATTAATAATGTTAGCTACACTTGAGCTTAGCAATTACACATGTAAGAAATTTATATATAAATTTTAAATGTACATTAATACAAACCTTTAGCCAGCCTTGGCTTATCAAAATTATTATACAAATTAATATAAATCCTTGCCAGAATTTGGCATAGCAAAATTAATATACACATTAATAATTAGCTACACATGGCTTATCAATTACACATACACTGATATAAATCTTCGCCAAAATTGGCTTATCAAATGAATATTATACAAATATAAATCCTTCCAAGAATTTGGCATAGCAAAATTAATATTATACACAATATAATCTTTATCCTCACTTGTCTTATCAATTACACATACACTGATATAAATCTTGGCCAGAATTGTCTTATCAAATTAGTATTATACAAATTAATATAAACTTAGCCAGACTTGAGCTTAGCTTATCAAAATTAATATTGTAATTATAATCCACTACACATTAAGTAAATTTGTGAACTTAACATCCGCCTCCTGCTATTTCATATATAATTATTAAGTAATTAACTAATTAATGACTTCACTAATTACCTCCGGTTCAAGAAGGACCAACGGGCAATTAAATGTGGAATATTGCATTTACTTGGATGTATCATTATGTACATAACAGTAAATGAACGAAGATAATTATTATTTATCAGTTAGACAAGTAGGAATTTGAGACACCTAGGTCGCAAAAAATGTCCCCCTTCGATACCTACCACTGTCATATCCACAAGTTGCTCTGGACCTATTAATTAAATGAAATATACATACACCATGAATACTGGTAAATATATAAATTTGTGGACTGTATACTAAAAATAATAAATGGTTATATATATACACAATTACATAACAGAAGGAAAATATATCTTAATATCACTCACCAATTTGACTGGAGATTAATGTGTATCATACTCATAAAACCTCACTCTAACTAAATCTATGAAAATAATGCTGGCCAGAATTATACACAAATCTAGAGTGCTTATCTGAGGTTCCTGGAGCTGTCTTGTCCAGTCGTCTGATGTCTCAAGTTATGCAGGAATGCACATCCAACAATTTCGTCTCCTATTTGAGAGGTGTCAGCACAATTTTAACCTCTAGAGCACGAAAAATTCTTCCCATTACACCAACGTTTGTACAAAATTCAAAACCAAGATGGCGAGTCCCGTCTGCGCAGACGCAGGCTTTCCGTTTTCTATGACATAAATATTATTAAATACAGTATGGCCATCTATTTACATATATATACTGAATTTCTGGAAAATATATACAGTATTTTCCACAATTCCACTTCACCGCTCTTATATTAAAACAAATTTATTTTACATAAATAACTCGCACTTAGGAGAGGGAAAGTAATGACGGTCGGTCCGATTTGAATATCATTGAAAAAATTACAGGGAAAGGGGAAAAGATGCCCCAGAATTAAAGGAGGACGAGGGAAGGAGGGTGGTAGTGCAGTGTAGTAGTAAGTGTATTGTGTAGTGGTATATGATAGAAAGTATTTAGTAGTGGTGGTATAGTGGTAGTAGTGGTAGTAGTGGTACAGTAGTAATGGGTGGAGAGTAGTAATAATAGAGTAGATAGTAGTAGGGGGTAATGGTGTAGTAGAGTAGGGGTAGGTGGTAGTGTGGGTAGCAGTAGTAATAGTAGTACAGAAAAAGTGTGTAGCAGTAGTAGTAGTGGTATTTGTAGAGCATAAAAGTAATAGTGGTAATGTAACGTAGTATAGTAGGGGGAGAAGTAATAGTAGAGTGTGCAGTAAAAAGGTAGTTAGTGTACCGCATAGCAGTAGTAGTATAATTCCAGTGCTGCATTCACTTAAAGTGAGGGTTTTTTTCCGGAAAAAAAAAAGTTTTTAGAAGGAGAAAATACAGGGGAAAAAAAATACTGAAAAAGGTCACATTTTATTTTTTAAAAACCCCTAAACAATTTAAAATAAAAAAACAAAAAAATTTTTAAAATCGTTATTAATGACAGACATCCTTGTACACGTTGAAACCCCAATTTGTATAAATGGATTTTCTGTTAAAAAACCATTTAAATTTAACATTTATTGCAAAAATACATTTTAGATTGACAATTCTTACTAACACTTGGCATTACGCGTTTTTCAGTATTAGGTTAGTTTTTTATTGAAGAATTGAGACCTTTGCAAATAGGGAGTCTTTATTTAAGAAAGTTTCGCCCACAGGACTTATCAGCTTATACAAAACAGAAAGGTAAAGGAGAGATGAGTTTGAGGTAACAGTCCTTAGCCCGGAGTCCACAATCTTTCTACAATTTGAGGACGAACACATCGCTCCAGGTGAGGGACTAAATTTCCCCAAAATCCTCCTTCCTTATACCTTCCGCTTTTTATGGACGGTGAAGCCCCGTGTGGCGAAAAAGTTTCCCAAATTTAAAAACTCCCCCAAAGTTGCTATTTCCAATTCTTCAACTTGTCATTTTTCAAAACCTTCAGTTAGATTTGTATTGTTACTTTTTTCCCGGTGTCAAATACGACGAGGAACCTTTTGTTCACCCTAAAGACACCTGTTCTTGTTACATTCCTTCCGAAGGAAAATTTTTGTCCCCTTGTCTTGTCAACCCTGCTATTATTATATTCCAAACATCGCTCTCCACATGAGTTTCGAGGGAAAACAATGTATGTTAGGGGTTTAGTTACAATGTCGGGGCTAATGCAGGGTTAAAATTGAAGTTATAAGTAAATAATATAATAAAAAAATAATAATAAAATAATAATAATAATAAAATAATAAAAAAATAATAAAATAATTGTGGGAAAATTTCATTTATCTGAATGTAAATATTATGTACATAACAGTAAATGATAACAAAGATAATTATTATTTATCAGTTAGACAAGTAGGAATTTGGGACACCTAGGTCACAAAAAATGACCCCCTTCGATACCTACCACTGTCATATCCACAAGTTGCTCTGGTCCTATTAATTACAAATGAAAAATGCATCAACAAGAATTCTGATAAATAAGATTTGGTGGACTGTATATTAAATTAATAAAGGATTATATATATACACATTTACATAACAGAAGGAGAATATATCTTAATATCACTCACCAATTTGACTGGAGATTAAGGTGTATCATACTCAGAAAACCTCACTGTCTATCCATGAAAATAACACTGGCCAGAGTTATAACATAAGACTTATCTGAGGTTCCTGGACCTGTCTTGTCCAGTCGTTGATATCTCAAGTTATGCAGTAATGACATCCAACATTTTCACCTCTATTTTAGAGGTGTCAGACCAATTGTTACCTCTAGAGCACGAAAATTTCTTCCCATTATTACTAACGTTTTCTTGGCTCATTCAAAACACAATGGCGAGTCTCTTCTGCGCAGGCGCAGAAATTTCCATTTTTTATGACAAATTTTTATTAAATACAATGTATTACACTAATTTACATAAAAAATACACTGTATAATAATAATAATAATAATAATAATAATAATAATAATAATATAATAATTTTAATAATAAAAGATTATTATTAAATACCTAACACAATATATAGGGTTAGTTGACATTATTGAAATCTTTTGGTTTTACCATATATTAAGTTTCTGTGAAAATTAAAAAAGTGAGTCTGTTACCATCTATCGGTGTTGTCAAAGTCGGAAGTGAATTTTGTGCGTTTTCTGATAGACAGAACAGTCTATCAAAAATATAGCAAACTGATAACTCACACTGGCAGTCCTTGAAGAGATTTTATATTATTTTAATCCATGGGGGAAGCGCTAAAACCGTAGGATTATACAGCGCCTGTGGGGAGGGGATGTGGAAGGTATTCAGGCTTAATTCGGGTAACTGGAGCACAGATCCAATTTCCTAGATCAGGCCCCTCACCAGCATCAAGGAACCCAGTGGCTGGCTGGATGGCGAAACGTCTACGATGGGGATGCCCGGGCGTTGTGCATGTGTCTTAATTTCATCCTGTCGGTATTATATACAATTCTTGTACTACTACTACTACTACTACTACTACTACCACCTCTTCCTGCCTATATATAGCCGTCCTGCTCCACCTCTGTTAGTGTGACTTTGTCAATGGTCCAAGTCGGACCGAAACGTCGTCGTAAGCTTCTCTCTTTTATGTGCGGGTTATTTGTGTATCAAGGAACCTTCCTTGATGCTGGTGAAGAGAGAGAAAGGTGCTGGGTATTTTTCGTACATGGCATCCGTGTGAGTTGCTGGTGTTCACTTTGTAATCGTGATAGTGTAAGATTCCTGAAATTGACACCAGTGAGAAGATGGCAAGACAACTGTGTTTCCATGGAAAATAGTTTCTTGTATTAGAACCTGCGCAAATATTGTTGCCAGCAGTTTCGTAGTTATTGAGATAAACCATACCACGGGTGGGGTTTGAACCCGCGATCATAGAGTCTGGACGGTCTGGAGTTTTGAGACTCTCTGATTGTGGGTTCAAACCCCGCCCGTGGTATGGTTTGTTTGCAATCGTGTCATACGATTTCGTGAGTCATGTTACTGAGATATTGTTAGCTGGTGATAAGCTGAGTCTGTTCATGGCCCTGAATATTGACGTGTCCAGAACTCAGCAAGAAACAATTGCTTCACGCTTGCTAAAACTGTAGCATAGCCAGAGTTACATACGAAGGACGATGAGATGACAGTAAAATTTCTGGATAGCTTGTAACGCACTTTTGGGAGTCAACAACGAATGAGGTGGTTACAATGAGCATGGTAGCGACGAGAATAGCATATAACAACTGTGAAAATACTGGCCGACTAGTTAAATGTACCATCTTGGGGACTTGTAGCCATGAGTTTATACAACTGTAGCACGAGAGTCAGCAAAGGTTTGTAGTAGGCAAGTGGGTCATTGAGAGGGAAGAGTAAAGTAAGGTGAACAGGGACAGCAGGTGTCTTATGGAAACACGTCTTAATGTTTTTCAGCCGTACCAGGGAATCGATCTCTGGACCTCCGTGTGTGAGCTGAGTGCGCAGCTCATACCTACGGTGTGGGTGGTAGTCAACAGATTAGAGGCGCATAATGGGTCCAGGAGCAGTGCCTCGTTACAGTGGTAATGAATTATTATAAGTTTATGATCTGGTTCCAGTCATAACGAGTTGTTTATGCAGACACGACTTCTCTTCCTAAACCATTACGGCGCTTCTTGTATGTGGTATTGGAGGATTTACATTACTATAGGGTTTAGCAAGATATAGCGGAAATTAAAAGAAAAGAAAAGTAAATAAAGATATCATTAGAGCGCAAATACGAAGATGAATAGAACGTAATAAACTAGAGGGATTAATAAAAAAAATCTTCCTAATCTGCATAAGTGGAAGGATCATGAAGGTCATGGCAGCAGACAAAGCAGCAGAGGGCATGGGAACGTCCAGGGATGTCTGCCTCTGTATACAGACTCGCGATAGGGAAAGTTCAAACCCCTGGAGAGGAGCGTAAATCTTGATTAAGAACAGTATCGAGTTTAGAAAGAGTAGCAAGGCTGAGGAATTAGTCTCTGTAGTCAAGTTTAGATAAGATTACGATTTCGTGAGTTAAGATTACGTCTGAATGAAAGAGAAAGATTTGTTTACCAGCTGTCAAGAAACACCGGCTGAAGTTTAAAGTAAGTTCAGTCAACAGTGACAGGCAGCTTATAGGGAGGATGTGTGAGGTTTCCGTAATATTCCATTATCAAGGAGAAGGTCGAGAAATTTAACTATCTTTCCTCAGGGATACAGGAACCATACATGAAAAGAACGTTGTAAGTTATCCGGTTTGTTTTAGTAACAGAGAGCATAAGGTTATGCTAAGTAAGGTTTGTCAGCCCACCAATACCCACTCATGTACCCGTCCAACCAGTGGTGTCGTAAGGGGGGTGACATCATCAAGGGGTGACACCATCAAGGGGTGACATCATCAAGGGGTGACACCATCAAGGGGTGACACCATCAAGGGGTGACACCATCAAGGGGTGACACCATCAAGGGGTGACACCATCAAGGGGTGACACCATCAAGGGGTGACACCATCAAGGGGTGACACCACAGGGTGACACCATCAAGGGGTGACACCCTCAAGGGTGACCCCC
>NW_026510395.1:0-33365 GCF_026875155.1 Cherax quadricarinatus | reverse complement strand
AGGTAGTGTAGGAGCTACATCTTGATATTGTATTAGGGTGTTGTAAGCAGTGTTCCCTACCTGAGGTATTTTGGAGTCTCTTGTATTTTTGTATGTAGGGGTGTTGAAAGGGCGGGGTTTTCCCCAAAATGAGGTATGTGGAGCTCATCTTTTATTATTGTATGTGGGTTTTGTAAGGCCCATGTTCCCTCCCTGAGGAGTGTAGGAGCTACATCTTTATTATTGTATGTAGGGTGTTGTAAGGCATTTTTCCCAAATTGAGGTAGTGTAGGAGCTACATTTTGTATTTTTGTATTAGGGGGTTGTAAGGCTGTTCCCTACCTGAGGTAGTGAGGAGCTACATCTTTATTATTTATGTAGGGTTTGTAAGGCAGTGTTCCCTACCTGAGGATGGGGGGAGCTACACTTGTATTATTGATGTAGGGTGTTGTAAGGCATGTTCCCTACCTGAGGTATTTTGGGGAGTCATCTTGTATTTTTGTATGAGGGTGTTGAAGGCTTTTTCCCTACCTGAGGTAGTGTAGGAAGTACTTTTGTTATTGTATGTAGGTGTTGTAAGGCAGGTTCCCTCCTGATATGTAGGAGCTCATCTTGTATTTTTGTATGTGGGGTTTTTTGTAAGGCAGTTTCCCCACCGAGGTAGGGTAGGAGCTACATCTTGTATTATTGTTTTTAGGGTGTTGTAGGCAGTGTTCCCTCCCAGTTTGTGTAGGAGCTACATTTTGTTTTTATGTGGGTGTTGTAAGCGGGGTTTCCCCTCCCGAGGTTGTGGGAGCTACATCTTGTATATGATGAGGGTGTTGGGAAAGGGCGGGTTTTCCCTACCGAGGAAAGTGTAGGAGCTCATCTTGTATTATTGTTGAGGGGTTTAAGGGGCCAGTGTTCCCTACTGAGGTAGGTGGGAGCTACATCTTGAAAATTTTGTAGTAGGGGTTGTAAGGGCATGTTCCCTCCTGAGGTAGTGTAGGTGGGAGCTAATCTTGTATTTTTGTATTTTGGTTTTTAAAGGGCAGTTTTCCCCTATGAGGTATGTAGAGCACATCTTGTATTATTTTGTGGGGTTGTTGTAAGGCATGTTCCCCTCCTGAGGTAGTGAGGACTACATCTTGTATATTGTATTAGGGTTTTTGTAAGGCAGTGTTCCCTCCTGAGGTAGTGTAGGGCTAACTTGTATTATTGAGTGGGGTTTAAGGCAGTGTTCCCTCCCTGAGGAATGTGAGCACATCTTGTATATTGTAGTGGGGTGTTGAAAAGGCAGTGTTCCCTACCTGAGGTAGTGTAGGAGCAAAATCTTGTATATTGTATGTAGGGTGTTGAAAACATTTTCCCCCTCCCTGAGGTATTTTAGGGCTACTCTTGTTTTAAATGTATGTAGGTTTTTTAAGCGTGTTCCCTACCTAGGTAGTGGGGAGCTACATCTTGTTATTGTTGTAGGGTGTTTTAAGGCATGTTCCCTCCCTGAGGTAGTGTGGGGAGCTACTTTTGTTTTATGTATGAGGGGTTGAAAGGCGTGTTCCCTACCTTTTGGGTAGGAGGAGCTACTTTTTTGTATTTTTGTATGTAGGTGTTGAAAACAGTGTTCCCCGAGGTGGTAGGAGCTACATCTTGTATTTTTGTAGTAGGGTTTTGAAGGCAGTGTTCCCTACCTGAGGTAGGTGGGACTACATTTTAATTGTATGGGGGGTGTTGTAAGGAAGTTTCCCTACCTGAGGTATGGGGGGAGCTACATCTTTATTATTGTTGTAGGGTGTTTAAGCAGTGTTCCCTACCTAGGTAGTGTAGGAGCTAATCTTGATTTTTTGTATGTGGGGTGTTGAAGGCAGTGTTCCCTCCGAGGAGTGTAGAGCTACATCTTGTATTATTGTATGTAGGGGTTAAAAGGCAGTGTTCCCCCCTGAGGAGTGTAGGAGCTAATTTGTATATTGATGTGGGGTTTTAAAGGGCAGTGTTCCCTACCTGAGGGATTGGGAGCTACATCTTGTATATTATGTAGGGGTTTTTGTAAGGCAGTTTCCCTACCTGAGGTAGTGTAGGAAGCAAATCTTTTTATTGTATGTGGGTTTGAAAGGCATTTTCCTCCCTGGGGAGGTGTAGGAGCTACATTTTGTATATTGTTGGGGTTTGTAAGGCAGTGTTCCCTACCTGAGGTAGTGTAGGAGCTACATCTTGTATTATTGTATGTAGGGTGTTGTAAGGCAGTGTTCCCTACCTGAGGTAGTGTAGGAGCTACATCTTGTATTATTGTATGTAGGGTGTTGTAAGGCAGTGTTCCCTACCTGAGGTATTGTAGGAGCTACATCTTGTATTATTGTATGTAGGGTGTTGTAGGCAGTGTTCCCTACCTGAGGTAGTGTAGGAGCTACATCTTGTATTATTGTATTAGGTGTTTGAAGGAGTGTTCCCTACCTGAGGTAGTGTAGGAGCTACATCTTGTATTATTGTATGTAGGGTGTTGTAAGGCAGTGTTCCCTACCTGAGGTAGTGTAGGAGCTACATCTTGTATTATTGTATGTGGGGTGTTGTAGGCAGTTTTCCTACCTGAGGTAGGTGGGGTCTACATTTTTTTTGTATGTAGGGTGTTTAGGCAGTTTTCCCCTACCTGAGGTATGTAGGGGCACTCTTTTATGTATGTAGGGTTTTGTAAGCAGTGTTCCCTATTGGAAGGTAGGTGTAGGAGCTACATCTGTTATTATTGTATTTTAGGTTTGTAAGGCAGTTCCCTACCTGAGTTAGTGTAAGGGCTACATCTTGTATTATTGTATGAAGGGTGTTGTAAGGCAGTGTTCCCTACCTGAGGTAGTGAAGGAGCTACATCTTGTATTATTGTATGTGGGGTTGTAAGGCATTTCCCCTTTACCTGGAGGTGGGTGTAGGAGCTACATCTGTTTATTGTATGTAGGGTGTTGTAAGGCAGTGTTCCCTACCTGAGGTAGTGTAGGAGCTACATCTTGTATTATTGTATGTAGGGTGTTGTAAGGCAGTGTTCCCTACCTGAGGTAGTGTAGGAGCTACATCTTGTATTATTGTATGTAGGGTGTTGTAAGGCAGTGTTCCCTACCTGAGGTAGTGTAGGAGCTACATCTTGTATTATTGTATGTAGGGTGTTGTAAGGCAGTGTTCCCTACCTGAGGTAGTGTAGGAGCTACATCTTGTATTATTGTATGTAGGGTGTTGTAAGGCAGTGTTCCCTACCGAGGTAAGTGTAGGAGCACATCTTGTACTATTGTATTGGGTGTTGTAAGGAGTTTCCTCCCCTGAGTAGTGTAGGAGCTAACATCTTGTATATTTGTATGTGGGTGTTGTAAGGCTGTTCCTAACTGGGTATGAAGGCTAACTTGTAATTGTATGTAGGGTGTTGTAAGGCAGTTTTCCTACTGGGTAGTGTAGGAGCTACATTTTGTATTTGTATGTAGGGTTTTAAAGGCTGTTTTCCCTACCTGAGAGGTAGTGTAGGAAGACTACATTTTTTTATTGTATGAGGGTGTTGTAAGGCATTGTTCCCTACCATGGGTAGGGGAGCTACTCTGTATTATTGTAGTAGGGTTTTGTAAGGCATTTGTTCCCTACATGGGGTAGTGTAAGGAGTACATCTTTAATTTGTTGTGGTGTTTGTAAGGCATGTTCCCTACTGAGGGTGTGTAGGAGCTCATCTTGTATTATTGTATGTAGGTGTTGTAAGGCAGTGTTCCCAACCTAGGTAGTGTAGAGCTACATCTTGATTATTGTATGTAGGTTTGTATGCATTTTCCCCTACCTGAGGTAGTGTAGGAGCTACATCTTGTACTGATGTATGTAGGGTGTTTGTAAGGCATGTCCTTCCTACCTGAGGTGTGTTAGAGCTACATCTTGTATTTATGTATGTAGGGTGTTGTAAGGAGTGTTCCCTCCTGAGTTAGTGTAGGAGCTCATCTTGATTATTGTTTAGGGTGTTGTAAGGAGTGTTCCTCCCTAGGTAGTGTAGGGCTACATCTTGTATTTTTGTTGTAGGGTGTTGTAAGGCAGTGTTCCCACCTGGGGAAAGTGTGGGAAAGCACATCTTGTATTATTGTATGTAGGGTGTTGTAAGGCAGTGTTCCCTACCTGAGGTAGTGTAGGAGCTACATCTTGTATTATTGTATGTAGGGTGTTATAAGGCAGTGTTCCCTACCTGAGTGAGTGTAGTGTAGGAGCTACATCTTGTATATTTTTATGAAAGGTGTTGTAGGCAGTGTTTCCCTACCTGAGGTGTGGGTGTAGGAGCTACATCTTGTATTATTGTATGTAGGTGTTGTAGGGCAGTGTTCCCAAACCTGAGTAGTGTAGGAAAGCTACATCTTGTATATTGTATGTAGGGGTTTGTTGTAGGAAGGTGTTCCCTACCTGAGGTAGTGTAGGAGTACTCTTGTATATTGTAGTAGGTGTTGTAAGGATGTTCCTACCTGAGGTATGTAGGAAGCAACATCTTGTATTATTGTATGTGGTGTTGTTAACAGTGTTCCCTCCCTTTGAGGTAGTGTAGGAGTACACCTTGTATTATTGTATGTAGGGTGTTGTAAGGCAGTTTTTCCTACTGGGGGTAGTGTTAGGAGCTACATTTTTATGTAGTAGGTGTTGTAAGGAGTCTTCCCTACCTGATGTGGGTGTAGGAGCTAATTCTTTATTATTGTATGTAGGTGTTGTAAGGCATTGTTCCCTACCTGATTTAGTGTAGGTAACACTTGTTACTATTGATTAGGGTGTTGTAAGGCATGTCCTACGAGTTAGTGAAAGGTTACATCTTGTATTATTGTATGTAGGGTGTTGAAAAGGAAAGTGTTCCCTCCCTTTGAGGTAGTGTAGAGCTCATCTTGTATTTGTATGTGGGTGTTGTAAGGCAGTGTTCCCTACCTAAAGGATTTGTAGGTGGGGAGCTACATCTTGTATATTGTTTTGAAAGGTGTTGTAAGGCATGTTCCCTACCGGTAGTGGGTGTAGAGCTACTCTTGTTATGTTGTAGGTGTGAAGGCAGTTTTTAAATGAGGTATGTTAGGCTACCTTGTTAAAAGTTTAGTTGTAAGGCAGTCCTACCTAGGTAGTGTGGGAGCTACATTCTTGTATTATTGTATGTGGGGTGTTGTAAGCAGTGTTCCTACCGAGGTAGGAGGAGCACTCGATTTTGTAATTTACTTTTCCTATGAGGTAGTGTAGAGCTACTTTCTTGAAACTATTGTATGTAGGGGTTGAAGGCATTTGTTCCTTTACTGAGGTAGTGTAGGAGCTACACTTTTATGTATGTAGGGTTTGTAAAGCATGTTCCTCTGGGGTAGTGTAGGAGCTACATCTTGTATTATTGTATGTAGGGTGTTGTAAGGCAGTGTTCCCTACCTGAGGTAGTGTAGGAGCTACATCTTGTACTATTGTATGTAGGGTGTTGTAAGGCAGTGTTCCCTACCTGAGGTAGTGTAGGAGCTACACTTGTATTTTTTGTTTGGGTGTTGTAAGGCGGGTTTCCTACCTGAGGTATGTAGGACTACTCTTGTATATTGTATTTTAGGGTGTTGTAAGGCAGTGTTCCCTACCTGAGGTAGTGTAGGAGCTACATCTTGTATTATTGTATGTAGGGTGTTGTAAGGCAGTGTTCCCTACCTGAGGTATTTGTAGGTTGGTTACATCTTGAAATTATTGTATGTAGGGTGTTGTAAGCATTGTTCCCTACTGAGGTTAGTGTAGGAGCTACAATTTTTATTATTGTATGTAGGGTGTTGTAAGGCAAGTGTTCCCTACCTGAGGTAGTGTAGGAGCTACATCTTGTATTATTGTATGTAGGGTGTTGTAAGGCAGTGTTCCCTACCTGAGGTAGTGTAGGAGCAAACATCTTGTATATTGTATGGGGTTGTAGGCATTTGTTCCCTACCTAGGTAGGTAGGACCCTACATCTTGTTATGTTGTAGGGTGTTGTAATGCCTACTGAGGTTGTAGTAATTGATATTGTAGGGTGTTGTAAGGCAGTGTTCCCTACCGAGGTAGTGTAGAGCTACATCTTGTTTTTGAAAGGTAGGTGTTTTAAGAGTGTTCCCTCCTGAGGTAGTGTAGGCTACTTTCTTGTATTTGTATGTAGGGGTTTTTAAGGCAGTGTTCCTACCTGAGGTAGTAAGGGTTTTGATTTTGTATGTAGGGTGTTGTAAGGCAGTGTTTCTATGAGGTAGTGTAGACCCTACTCTTGTATATTGTATGGGTGTTGAAAGGGCAGTGTTCCCACTGAGGTGTGTAGGTGTAGTGAGCTACATCTTGTATATTTGTATGTAGGGTGTTGTAAGGCAGTGTTCCCTACCTGAGGTAGTGTAGGAGCTACATCTTGTATATTGTATGTAGGGTGTTGTAAGGCAGTGTTCCCTACCTGAGGTAGTGTAGGTGTAGGAGCTACATCTTGTATTATTGTATGTAGGGTGTTGTAAGGCAGTGTTCCCTACCTGAGGTAGTGTAGGAGCTACATCTTGTATTATTGTATGTAGGGTGTTGTAAGGCAGTGTTCCCTACCTGAGGTAGTGTAGGAGCTACATCTTGTATTATTGTATGTAGGGTGTTGTAAGGCAGTGTTCCCTACCTGAGGTAGTGTAGGAGCTACATCTTGTACATTGTATTATGTTTTGTAAGCAGTGTTCGCCTCGAGAGTGTGTAGGCTACATCTGTCTATTGTAGAGTGTGTAGGTTTCGTACCTTGGTAGTAGTAGTGAGCTACATCTTGTATTTGTATGTGGTAGTTGTAGAGCCATGTTCCCTACTTGAGTAGGTGATGTAATGTATTTGTCTGAGGTGTTGTGAGCAGTGTTCCCTCACTGAGTAGTGTAGGAGCACATCTTGTATTATTGTAGTAGTGTGATGTAAGGCAGTGATTTCCCTACTGAGGTAGTGTAGTGAGCTACTCTTGATTATTGTATGTAGGTGTTGTAGGAGTGTTTCCACCTGAGGTATGTAGGAGGCTACATTTGTACTATTTTGTAGGTGTTGTAAGGCAGGTTCCTACCTGAGGTTATTGTAGGAGCTACATCTTGTATATGTATGTAGTTTGTTGTAAGGCAGTGTTCCCTACCTGAGGTAGTGTAGGTGTAGGAGCTACATCTTGTATTATTGTATGTAGGGTGTTGTAAGGCAGTGTTCCCTACCTGAGGTAGTGTAGGAGCTACATCTTGTATTATTGTATGTAGGGTGTTGTAAGGCAGTGTTCCCTACCTGAGGTAGTGTAGGAGCTACATCTTGTATTATTGTATGTAGGGTGTTGTAAGGCAGTGTTCCCTACCTGAGGTAGTGTAGGAGCTACATCTTGTATTATTGTATGTAGGGTGTTGTAAGGCAGTGTTCCCTACCTGAGGTAGTGTAGGGCTACACTTGTATATGTATGTAGGGTGTTGTAAGGCAGTGTCCCTACTGAGTAGTGTAGAGCTACATCTTGTATTATTGTATGTAGGGTGTGTAAGCGTGGTTCCCTACCTGAGGTAGTGTAGGTGTAGGAGCTACATCTTGTATTATTGTATGTAGGGTGTTGTAAGGCAGTGTTCCCTACCTGAGGTAGTGTAGGAGCTACATCTTGTACTATTGTATGTAGGGTGTTGTAAGGCAGTGTTCCCTACCTGAGGTAGTGTAGGAGCTACATCTTGTATTATTGTATGTAGGGTGTTGTAAGGCATGTTCCCTCTGAGGTGTGTGTAGGAGCTACATTTGTTATTATTGTATGTAGGTGTTGTAAGGCATGTTCCCTACCTAGGTATGTAGGTAGGTAACATTTGTTTATTGTATGTAGGGTGTTGTAAGGCAGTGTTCCCTACCTGAGGTAGTGTAGGAGCTACATCTTGTATTATTGTATGTAGGGTGTTGTAAGGCAGTGTTCCCTACCTGAGGTAGTGTAGGAGCTACATCTTGTACTATTGTATGTAGGGTGTTGTAAGGCAGTGTTCCCTACCTGAGGTAGTGTAGGAGCTACATCTTGTATTATTGTATGTAGGGTGTTGTAAGGCAGTGTCCCTAGCTGAGGTATGTTGGAGCTACATCTGTATATTGTTGTAGGGTTGTTTGAAGCATGTGTTCCCTACCTAGAGGTGTGTAGAGCTACATTTGTACATGTATGTAGGTGTTGTAGGCATGTTCCCTGTGATATTGTATGTTGTAGGTTTTAAGGGGTGTTAGTGTTAGTATTGTTTTTGTTGTTGAGGTTTGACCTTAGTTAGGTTGTTTTTATTATGGGGTGTGGGTTTCTAGGTGTGGGTTGATTTTTAAGGGTTGTAGAGGTTCTCTTTGTGTGGGGTTAGTGTTTTGTGTGTGTGTAGGATTTATGATAGTGTAAGGCTTTTTAGTGGTGTGTAGGGTGTTCTTGGAGTAGGGTTATCTGTTTATTTAGGTGTAGGTGTTCCCTCTGATTTTGTAGTTTTTGATGTATTTGTGTAGAGTGTTCTACTGTTTTGTAGTTGTTTTAGGGTTTGTGGTTGTAGGTGTATACTTTGTTGTTTGTATGGTTTTGTGTGTATTTGGGTTGTAGGGGTTTTGTGTAGGGTGTGTAAGGTTTCTATAGATGATTTGTAATTGTTTTGTAGGAGTGTTCCCTTATGTGTAGGGTATTTGATTTGGGTGTTAGGCAGTTCCTCCTGAGGTGTTTGGTAATCTGTTTTTGTAGTGTGTTGAAGGGTTTTTGATGTAGTGTTGTTTTTGTAGGTGGTTGTTTTTGAGGTGTGGTAGGGCATTTTTACTATTTTTTGGGTAGGGTTTCTAAGAGTGTGAATTTTTAATTTTGTTTGATGGTGTAGAGATAGTGTATCATGTTGTATGGGTTGTAGGTTCTTGAGTTTTGTAAGGAGGGTTCCATGTGTAGGGATTGTGTTTGTAGGTTGAGGTGTTCCTACTGAGTGCTAGAGTATCTTTATATTGTATGTTGTTGTAGGGTGTGTCCCTTGGGTAGTTAGGCACTCTTTTTTTTTTAGGGTTGTAAGGCATTTCCCCTGGTTTTGTAGACTATCTTTGTATTTTTGTGGGTGTTGAAGGTGTTCCTACTGAGTAGGTAGGTATTGGGTTAGTTGGTTGTGAAGGTTTTTATAGTGTGTGGAGTTATTGTATATTTGGTGTGTGTTTGTACCTGAGGAGGTAGGGTTATTGTATTATGGGTGTAGTGTCCTATAGTATTGTTAGAAGTTCGGTGTTATGTAGGGGTTTGAAGGAGTTTCCTGAGTAGTGGTTTATGTATTGTTTGTGTAGGGCTACGGTTAGTGTAATGTTATGAGTGTAGGAGTGTCACCTGATATGTAGAGAATGTTTATGGCAGAGTTTCTTGAGGTTAGGTTGTTAGTAGTTTGTAGAGGTTAGGAGTTTTTGGTTTTATGTTGTGTGTAAGTGTTATGAGGGTTAGGTACTTGTACATGTATGTAGCGTGTCCTACAGGTAGTGGGTCATTGATGGTAGTGTTTTAGAAGAGAATTTGTATTATTGTATTAGGTTGTCAGTTTACTGAGTAATTGGATTATTTGTTTTAGAGGTTAGGTGTTTAAGGAGGTATACATTTGTATTTGTGTAGGTGTTTAAGAGTGTTCCTACGTATTGCTATTTGTTATGTGTAGTTGTAGGAGTGTCCTTCTGATGTGTAGGGTCATTGATTTTAGGGTGTTGTAAGAGTTCCTATGATGTAGGGTACTGTTTATAGGTGTGTAGGGTGTCACTGTTTGGTACAGTTTTGTATGGGTGTTACTGTCTACGAGAGTGTAGGAGCTACATCTTATATGTTGTAGGGTTGTAAGGCAGGTCCCTATGATAGTATTACTCATTGTATTTGTAGAGGTTTTAGGCGTGTTCTACTGATTATTGTAGGGTATGAAAGGGGGGGAGGTTCTATAGTAGGCTATTGTACTTTGTATTATGTTGAGGGTGTTTAAGAGTGAGCTATTGTATTTGTATTAGTTGTAGGTACTACCTGAGGGGTAGGTATTGATATTTGATTTGTAAGGAGTGTTCTACTGAGGTAGTGTAGAGCTACATCTTGATTATTGTTGGGTTGGGCTGTTCCTGAGGTGTGAGGAGCTAACTGTTTGATTAGGTTTGTAGGCAGTTCCCACTGAGTATGTAGGACTACATCTTGTTATTGTAGTGGGTGAAGCAGTGTTTACTGAGTATGTAAGCTCTTTTTATTTGATGTGGGTGTTTAGGAGTGTCCTACTGATGTGTAGGAGTACTTGTTGTTGTGTTGTAGGCGTGTCTAGTATGTAGGGTAACGTTTATGTAGGGTGTTTAGGAGTCTCTGTATTAGTATTTGTTTGTTAGGTGTTGCGGTTTGAGAGTTGACATTTTATTTTTGTAGGTTGAAGGTGTTCTATGAGTATTGACTAATTGTTTGTAGAGGTTTTAGGTGTTCTACCTGAGAGGTTTGAAAATGAGGTAATTTAGTTGACTATTAGAGGGTTTAAGGAGTGTCTACCGATTAGAGTGTTGATTTTATGAGGTTGTAGGCATGTTTTGGGTGTTGGGCTACATGGTAATTGTATGTTGTAGGAGTGTTTATGGTTGTAGGAGGTATCTTATATGTATGTAGGGTGTTGAGGCAGTGTCCCATGAGTGTGTAGGAGCTACATCTTGTATTATGTAGTGTGTTGTAGCAGTGTTCCCACTGAGTTAGTGTTAGCTACATTTTATGTTGAGGTGTGTAAGCCATGTTCCCTACCTGAGTAGTGTAGACCATCTTATTATGTATGAGGGTGTTGTAGCATGTTCCACAGGTATGTGGGAAGCTACATCTTGTATATTATGAGGGTGTTGTAGGCAGTCCTTGAGTAGGAGACTTTGTATGTTGTAGGGTGTGAAGATGTCTATGGTATTAGAGTTTAGTATTTTTGGGTGTTGAGGCATGTTGTACTAGGTGTGTAGTTTTTTTTGATGTAGGTGTAAAGTGTCTATGAGTAGTGTAGGAGGTACTGATTGATGAGGGTTTTAGAATTTTATGAGAGTGTAGGAGTACATCTGTATTGTTGTATTTGTAGCGTGTTCCTCATAGTGGTGGAGCTACATTTGATATTGTATTGGTGTTTGATGTTCCCACTGAGGTGTGTAGGCCATCTTGTATTTGTATGTAGGGTGTTTAGCAGTGTCCACCTGAGTATGTAGGCTACTTTATTATGTAGGTGGTAAGAGGTTCCCTACTGGATTGTGGACTACTGTATATTGTATGTAGGGTTGTAAGGCAGTCCCAGTAGTGTAAGTACATCTGTATTATTGTATGTAGGGTGTTGAAGGAGTGTTCCCCTATAGTGTAGGTGACTACATCTGTATATTGAGTAGGGTTTGTAAGGCAGTGTTCCTACCGGTAGTGTAGAGCAATCTTGACTATTTGTAGGGGTTGTAGGAGCGTTCCTACCTAGTAGTGTTAGGAGCTACATCTTGTATTTTGTAGAGGTTGTAAGCTGTCCCTACCTGAGGTAGTGTAGAGTAATCTTATTTGTAGTAGGGTGTTGTGAGTGTTCCTACCTGAGGTAGTAGGACTACATCTGTATATTGATTAGGGTTGTAAGGCGTGTCCCTCCGAGGAGTGTAGGAGCACATCTGTATTTAAGGTTAGTTTCTCTGGGTGTGTAGGCTTTTTAATGATGTAGGGTTGTAATGTTTTGGTAGAGGCCTCTGATTATTGTATGTAGGGTGTTGTAAGGAGTGTTCCCTCCTGAGTAGTGTAGGGCAACTTGTATTATTATGTAGGGTTGTAGGCATGTTCCACCTGGGATGTAGGAGCTACTTTGATATGTGTGGGTGTTGTAGGTAGTTCTATGTATGTAGGTTACTTTTATGAGAGGTGTTAGGAGTTCTATCGAGGTGTGTAGGAGTCACTTAGTATGTGGGTGTAACATGTTTGGAGGGTGGATAAAATTTAGTGTTTAGGCAGTGTCACAATGTTAGGTATCTTTGTATAGGGTGTTTAGGAGTGTTCTACCTGATGTGTGGTACATGTTATGAGTGGTGTGTAACGTTTTATGAGTATGGTAGGAGTCTCTTAGTATGTAGGTTTGTAAAGTTTTTGAGGAGAGCACACTGTTTGTAGTATTTGTAAAGTTCTATGGATAGTGATACTATAATTGTAGGGGTGTAATGTTTGAGGTGTTAGGAGAATCTGTATTTTGTATGTAGGTGTTGAAGGCAGTGTCCTACCTGGGTAGGAGCTACATCTGTATTATTGTATGAGGGGTTGTGCATGTTCCACCTGAGGTAGTGTAGGAGTCATCTTGTATATTATGTAGGGTGTTGTAAGAGTGTTCCTCCTAGTAGGTAGGAGTACATCTGTTTTTGATGTAGGGTGTTGTAGGCAGGTTCCACGAGTAGTGTAGGAGCACATCTTGTATTATTGTATGTAGGTTTGTAAGCAGTTTCCTACTGAGGTGTGTAGGAGCTAATCTTGTATTATTTATGTAGGGGTGTAAGGCATGTTCCTACCTGAGTAGTGTAGGCTACATCTTGTTATGTATGTGGTTGTAAGCGTGTCCCCTGAGGAGTGGCTCACTATATGTAGATTGTAAAGTTTACTGATTAGGTATTTTTGAGTAGTGTTGAGATGTCCTATGAGTAGTGGTATCACTGTTTTAGTTGTTTAGAGGTTTAGGAGTGTACTACTCGTAATGTAGTATTTGTAGAGTGTTACGTGTATGAGGAGTATTGTACATTTTATTAGTTGTAGGTGTTCCACTGAGGTGTTAGGGCTACCTTGTATATGTATGTAGGGTTGTAAGGCTGTTCCTACCGGGTGAGGTGTGGAGTATCTGTATTATGTATAGGGTGTGTAAGCGTGTTCCCTACATAGTAGGTAGTGTTGGGTGTGACATTTGTATTAGCCGATTGTAGGGTGTTGTAAGGCAGTTCCCTACCGGGTAGTGTAGAACATCTGTATATTGTATGTGGTGTTGAAAGGAAGTGTTCCTACCTAGGTAGTGTAGGGCTAATTTGATATTGTATGTAGGGTGTTGTAAGTAGTTCTATGAGGTAGGTGATCGTATTTGAGGTACGTTTTTCTGAGTGCTCGATTGAAGGGAAGGGTTCCTACTGAGGTAGTGTAGGAGCTATCTTGTATTATTGTTGTGATGTTCCTACTGAGGATTGTGAGCTACTCTTTGGTTTGTAGTGGTTTAAGGAGTGTTCTACCTGTATGTAGTAGAGTAATTTTTAGGTGTTGTAGGAGTTCTTATATGTAAGTTAATGTAGTGGGTTAAAAAAAAAAATATAAGGAGTTCCCTACCTGAGGTATGTAGAGCTACATCTTGTATTTTGTAGGTTTTAAGGAGTTTCTATGGTAGAGAGAATCTTGTATATTGGTTAGGGTGTTTAAGGAGTGTTAGAGTATTGTGCTAACTGTTGTAGAGTGTTTAAGATTGTTCCTTAGTATGTATGGCTACGTTATGGTATGTTGTTGCATTTTATGGGTAGTGTTGTACCTGATGAGTAGTTTTAGTGTTCTCCAGGGGTAGCTACCTTGTATATTGTTGTGGGGTGTAAGGCAGTGTTCCCTACTGAGGAGTGTAGGAGACATCTTGTATTTTGTTGTAGGGGTTGTAAGTTTTCCTACTGGTGTGTGGAGCTACATCTTGTATATGTTGTAGGTGTTGTAGGCGTGTTCCCTACCTAGGTAGTAGGATACATTGTATATGTAGTAGGTGTTGTAAGGCAGGTTCCCTCCTGGTAGTGTAGGAGTATTTTATTTGTATGTGGTTAGGCTTCTTGAGTAGTGGGTGACTATTTGTATAGATGTGGGGGTTGTAAGGATGTCTACCTGAGTGGTGTAGGGTACGTTTATGTTTTAGGGTTTCTCAGGTTTCATCATGAGGGTAGGTGTAGTTGTGTTTAAATTTTATAGGTGTGTAAGGCATTTCCTTGAGATGTAGTAGGGTCTGATTATGTGGTGTGTAGAGTTCTTGAGTTAGTAGGGTAACTTTTATAGGTGTTGTAAGCATGTTTGAGTATGTAAGCTAATGTTTTGAGGTGTTAAGCATTTATGGTTTAGTGTATGTAGGGTAATCTGTTATTGTTGTAGGGGTTTAAGCAGTGTCCACCGATATGAGAGCTACATTGTATTGTATGTGGGTGTTGAAGCATGTCCCACTGAGGAGGTAGGGCTCTCTTGTTATTTATGTGGGTGTTGTAAGGCGTTCCCTACCTGAGGTGGATAATTTATTTTAAGGTGTTTAAGAGTGTCCTACTGATATGTAGAGTACTTTATAGAGAGTGTTTAGAAGTGTCCTACTGATGTGTAGGTTACATTTTATGTAGAGTGTTTAGGAGTTTCTATGATAGTAGAATTTGTACATTCATGGGTGTAGGCATGTTCTACCGAGGGTGTAGCTATCTACTGATGTGTGTGTAGGCTGTTTATGAGGTGTGTAGTGCTCATTTGGTAATTGTATTAGGGGTTGAAGCGTGTTCCTCTGGTAGTGAGGAGCTACATCTTGTATTATTGTATGTAGGGTGTTGTAAGGCAGTGTTCCCTACCTGAGGTAGTGTAGGAGCTACATCTTGTATTATTGTATGTAGGGTGTTGTAAGCAGGTTCCTACGGTAGTGTAGGAGCTACATCTGTATATTTATTAGGTGTTAAGCAGGTTCCTACCTGAGGTAGGTAGGAGACATCTGTATATTGTATGTAGGTGTTAAGCGTTCCCTACCTGAGGTAGGGTAGAGCTACATCTTTTTATTGTATGTAGGGTTTGAAGGCAGTGTTCCTACTGAGTAGTGTAGGAGCTACACTTGTATATGTTGTAGGGTGTTGTAAGCAGTGTCCCTACCGAGTAGTGATAGGTGTAGGGTACGTCTCTTTGTAGACATTTGTATTGTAGGTTGAGGCATGTCCTACTGTTGTGTAGGAGCTCCTTTATATTGTAGTAGGGTGTTGTGGCGTTCCACCTAGTTGTAGAGCAACTTTGTTAGTTGAAGGTGTTTAGGTGTTCCTCTGATATTTGGTGTAGAAGCAATTATATGAGTGGTTGAGCATTTCTATAGGTATGTGGTACATTTTATTTGAGGTGTGAGGCATGTTATGAGGTGTGAGTTCTTTATGAGGTGTGTAGGATTTCATAGGTGTGTAGGCATCTATATGTTGTGGGTTTTGATTTCCTACTGAGGAGTGTAGATATCTGTTAGTTGTAGGTTTTAGGTTTTGGAGTGTAACTATCTGTATATGTAGGTGTTGTAAGGCTAGTGTTTACTGAGTAGGGTGTGAAAGGGTACCTACTAGGTTAGTGGAGTAACTGTTTTTGTAGGGTGTTGAAAGGGAGTGTTCCCTACCTGGTAGGAAATTGAAATTGTATGGTGTTGTAAGGAGTGTTCCCTACCTGAGGAGTGTAGGAGCTTTGGAATTTTTTATTGTATGTAAGGGGTGTTTAAGCTGTTACCTACGTGTGTAGTTAGAGCTACTTTTATTATTGTATGTAGGGTGTTGTAGCGCGTGTCCTACCTGAGGTAGTGTAGGCAAACATCTTGTATTATGTATTAGGGTTTTAGGGCGTTCCCTACCTGAGGAGTGTAGGAGCTACACTTTGTTATTATTGTATGTAGGGTGTTGTAAGGCAGTTTCCCTACCTGAGGTAGAGTAGGAGCTAACTTGTATATTTTATGTAGGGTGTTGAAGGCAGTGTTCCCTACCTGAGGTAGTGTAGGGCACATCTTGATTATTGTATGTAGGGTGTTGTAAGGCGTGTCCCTACCTGAGGTAGTGTAGGAGCTACATTTGTATATTTGTAGTGGATTGTTGAAGGGTGTCCCTACGGGATGTTGCTACTGGTTTTGAGTAGTTTGTATGCGTGTTGTGGTAGTGTGTGTAGCCTACTCGTATTGTATTATTTTTGTAGGTTGTTAGAGTTCCTAGAGGTATGTGGTCTCCATCTTTATTGTTGTAGGGTTTAAGCATGTTTCTACTGAGGTTGTAGGGAGTTCCTACACTTTTATTGTTGTAGGGGCTAAGGTTCCCTCCTGAGTAGTGTAGAGCTAATCTTGTAATTGTATGTAGGTGTTGATGCATGTTCCTACTGAGGTGTGTAGGTACACATCTTGTATTATGTATGTGGGTGTTGTAAGGCAGTGTTCCTACCTGAGTAGTGTAGGAGCTACATCTTGTATTATTGTATGTAGGGTGTTGTAAGGCAGTGTTCCCTACCTGAGGTAGTGTAGGAGCTACATCTTGTATTATTGTATGTAGGGTGTTGTAAGGCAGTGTTCCCTACCTGAGGTAGTGTAGGAGCTACATCTTGTATATTTATGAGGTGTTGAAGGCAGTGTTCCCTACCTGAGGTAGTATAGTATCCTTGTACTATTGTATGTAGGTGTTGTAAGGGTGTTCCCTACCTGAGGTAGTGTAGAACATCTGTATATGTATGTAGGGTGTTGTAAGGATGTTCCCTACTGATGGTTGTAGAAGTACATTTGTATTATTTTGTGGGTTTGTAGGGCATGTTACCTGGTATGTAGGAGTCTTGTATATTGTATATGGGTGTGTAGAGTGTTCCACCTGATGGAGTGTATGGTAGGCACTCTTGTATTATTGTAATGAGGTTTGTAAGGCAGTGTCCCTACCTGAGGTAGTATGGCTACATCTTGTACTATTGTATGTAGGGTGTTGTAAGACAGTGTTCCCTACCTGAGGTAGTGTAGGAGCTACATCTTGTATTATTGTATGTAGGGTGTTGTAAGGAGTGTTCCCTACCTAGATGTAGGAGCTACATCTTGTATATTGTATGTAGGGTGTTGTAGGCAGTGTTCCTACCTGAGGTAGTGTAGAGCTACATTTGTATTTTGTATGTAGGGGTTGTAAGGTGTTCCCTCCTGAGGTATGTAGTATTGTATATTGTATGTAGGTTTGAAGGCAGTGTTCCCACTGGTATGTAGTGTAGGAGCTACATCTAGATTATGTATGTGGGTGTTTAAGGAGTTCCCTACCTGAGTAGTGTAGGAGTACATCTTTACTATTGTATGTAGGGTGTTGTAAGCATGTTATCCCTACCTGAGTAGTGTAGGAGCTCACTTACTAGTAATGTAGGTTGTAAGCAGGTCCTATATAGTGAGGTAGATTTGACTATTATGTATGTGTAGGAGTACCCTACCTGATAGTGTGACTACACTTGTTATTGTATGTAGGGTGTTTGTAAGCAGTTCCTACCGAGGTGTAGGGCTACATCTTGTATATGTATGTAGGGTGTTTGTAAGGCAGTGTTCTACTGAGTAGTGTAGAGCTAATCTTATATTTATGGTTTGTAAGGGTTTCCCCTAGTAGTGTGATATTCTTATGTATGTAGGGTGTTGTAAGGCAGTTCCCTACCTGAGTATGTGTAGGGTACATTTTATTGATGTAGGTGTTGTAGGCGTTCCTACCTGAGTAGTGTAGGAGATTGTACTATTGTATGAGGGTGTGTAAGGCGTTCCTACGAGGTAGGTAGGGTACATTGTTATGTAGTGGTGTTTAGGTGTTTCCATGGTATGAGTAGACACTTGTTATTGATGTAGGTGTTGTAAGGCAGGTTCCCTACCTGAGGTGTAGTGTGAGCTATTGTATTATTGTATGTAGGGTGTTTTAAGGAGTGTTCCTACTGAGGTAGTGTAGGACTACTTCTTGTATATTGTATGGGTGTTGAAGGCAGTGTTTACCTGGTATTAGGAGCTACATCTTGTATATTGTATGTAGTGTTGTAAGGCAGTGTTCCCTACCTGAGGTAGTGTGGAGCTATTGTTATTGTATGTAGTGTTGTAAGGAGTGTTCCCTACTAGGTATGTAGGCTATTTTCTATGTGTAGGGTTTTAAGGAGTGTTCTACTAGGTGTTATAGAGGTCTCTGTAATTGTTTAGGTGTGAAGGCATGTCCTTGAGTATGTAGGATTACACGTCTTATGTGGTGTTGTAAGGCATTTTCTATTGATGTAGGTGTGTAAGGAGCTCACTTTAGTATTAGGGGTTTGAAATTGTTTAAGGGTTGTAGGAGTCCTCTGATAGTGTAGGGTGTTGTACGTTTTATGAGGTAGTGAAGGTGTGGCTACGTCTTGTATATTTGATTGTTGTAAGGTGTTCTCCTTTAGTAGTGTAGAGCTACATCTTGTATATTTGTTGTAGGGTGTTGTAAGGCATGTTCCCTACCTGAGGTAGTGAAGATACATCTTGTATATTGTATGTAGGTGTGTAAGGCAGTGTCCCTACCTGAGGTAGTGTAGGACTCATCTGTACTTTGTATGTAGGTGTTGTAAGGTGTTCCTCCTGAGGTAGTGTAGGAGTACATTTGTAATTGTATGTAGGGTGTTGTAAAGGTTCCTACCTGAGGTAGTGTAGAGCTACATCTTGTATTATTGAGTAGGGTTGGTTGTAAGGCAGTGTCACCTGAGGTATGTAGAGTCATCTTGTATTGTATGGGGGTTTGTAAGGCAGTGTTCCTACCTGAGGTATTAGTGTAGGAGCTACTCTGTATATTGTATGTAGTTTTAAGCAGTGTCCTACCTGAGGTGTGTAGGTGTAGATCTCATTTTTTTGAAATTGTTTAGGGTGTTTCCTTTTGTGGGTTTAATTTAAGATTGAGGGTTTATAGTATGTAGGTAATCTGTTTTATGGGGTTGTAGCATTTTATGAGTATTTGGTTCTGTTATTTGTGTGGTAATTTTTAAAAGGGGTTTGAGGAGTATTTATGAGTAGGGTGAAATTCCTATGTAGGGGTAACTTTTTTATTAGGTGTAAGGGTTTTCCATGAGATGTGATCATTTTTTGTTGTGGGTTTGGTTTTATAGGTTTGGGTTTATTTAGGTACATTTTTTGAGTAGGTGGTAACTTTCTTAATGTGGGGTTTTGTTTTATGGTGTTTTAAGATTTTTGGGGTTTTAGGAATTTTTTTGGGGTTTTCTTTTAAAATTTTATTTGGTAGGGGGGTTTAAATGCCTTTGTATAGATTTTGATTTATTTGTGTGGATACCTTTTATGTTGGGTTTTGGGGGTTTTGGGGGGAGTTTTCCTATGAGGGTGTGAAATTGTTTTTTGGGTGTGAAGCAATTTACGGTATAGGGTCCTGTTTTAAAGGTTGTAGAGGTTTTAAAGGTTTAGGGATTTTAAATGTTATTGGGTTTGATTTTAATAATGTGAGAAGTTTTATGGTTGTGGGGTTTAATTGTAATTTGTAGGTTTTTGGTTTTTGGGGGTGGTATTTAAGTTTGGGTTATTTTTTGGGGTTTGTAGGGTTCCTTTTTGTTTGGGGAAAGGGTTAAAGTGTTACCAGTTTGAATTTTGTAGGTTCTGGTTTAAAAATTTTTTATTTAGGGAGTTTTAATTTGTTTTAAAGGAGTGTTCCTCTGAATGTAGGGTTTTTTAATTTTATGGGGAGGTTCCCCAAGTAGTTAGGGTTTTTTTTTTGGTTGTAGATTTCCCCTGATTAGTGTGGTTTTGTATTTTATGTAGGGTTAAGCTTTCTATGAAGTGTGGTAATTTTATTTGGGGGGCAAAAAGGTATTTTAATGTTTTTTTGGATTCTATAGGTTGGGGAATCAATTTAAAGGTAGTGTAGGAGTCTCTTATTTGTGTAGGGGTTAAATTTTTTGGGTTTTAAGGTTTTTATTGATGTAGGGTAAATTTTTAAGGGGTAGGGCCCGGGTTTTGAGGGGTTTTGATTTTATGGTGTTGTAAATTTCTTGTTAGGGTGAGGTTTTTAAGTGTTTCCATTTTTTGTAGGGAAGATTTTTTAGGGTTGGCTGCCTTATATTATAGGGTTAAGTTTTATGAGGTGTTAGGTTCCTCGGGTTATGTAGGGTAATGATTTTTAGGGTTGTAGAGTTCCCCAGATGGGGTTTTAAAATTTGTTTTTTAGAAGGTTTTATGTTATTGAATTTTTTAAGGGATACCTTAATTGAGTATTTAAAAAGGGGTTTTGGAGTTCTTCTTTTTTGGGTTTTTAGGTTCCCTTCTGGTGGGTTAGGGTTTTAAGTATGGGAAAAAGGGGGGGGGGGCCTGGGGGGGGTTTCATTTTTGAAGGTTTTAAGGTGTGAAATTGTTTTTGGGTTGAGGGTACTTTTATAGGGGGAAATTTAGGGAAAAATTGTAATGGGGGGGTTTTGAAAGGCAGTTTCCCCTACCTGAGGTATTTGTAGGACTACATTTTGTATTTTTGGGTATGTAGGGTGTTGTAACCCCGGGTTTTTCCCTCCCCTGAGGTAGGTAGGGGGAAGGGCTACATTTTGTATTATTGTATGTGGGGTTGTTTGTAAGGCAGTTTTTCCCTACCTGAGGTAGTGTAGGTGTAGGAGCTACATTTTGAAATTTTTTTATGTAGGGTTTTGAAAGGGGCGGGTTTTTCCCCTACCTAAAGGAAGTGAAAGGAGCTACATTTTGGGTTACTTTTTGTATGTAGGGTTTTTGTAAGGAAATTGTTCCCTACCTAAGGTAGTGTAGGAGCTACATCTTTTACTATTGAAATTTTGGGGTTTTTGAAAAGGGCCCTGTTCCCTACCTGAGGAAAGGTGGGAAGCAAACCTTTTTGTATTTTTAATGTAGGGTGTTGAAAGGGGCAGGGGACCCCTACCTGGGGGTATGTAGGGCTAAAAATTTTGGGTATTTTTGAATGTGGGTGTTGAAAGGGCAGTGTTCCCTCCCCTGGGGAATTGTAGGAGCTACATTTTTTGAAATTTTGAAAATTTTAGGGTGTTTTGTAAAGGCAGGGGTTTCCCTACCTGGGTATTGGGGAAGCTACATCTTGTACAAATTGAAGTATTTTTGTTGTAGGGGCAGTGTTCCCTACCTGGGGTAGGGGAAAGGGAGCAACACTTGTACTTTTTTTAATAGGGTTTTTGTAAGGCGGGTTTTTCCTCCCGAGGTAGGTAGGTGTGGGAAAACCAAAAAACCCCAATTTTTTGGTATTATTGTATGTAGGGTGTTTAAGGCAGTTTTTTCCCCCCCCTGGGTAGTGTAGGAGCTACATCTTGTACTATTGAAAGTAGGGTTTGAAAGGGCCCGTGTTTCCCTCCCCGAGGTATTGTAGGAGCTACACTTGAAAAATTGTATTTGGGGTTGTTGTAAGGCAGTTTTCCCTACCTAAAGGTAGGTGGGAAAGGGACACATTTTGTACTAAAAATGTAGGGGTTTTTTGGTAAAGGCAGTGTTTCCCTACCTGAGGTATGTGGGAGCTACATCTTGTACAATAAGGTGAATTTTGACCCCCAAAATGACCAGCACTGAGCTGCTCCCCCCAAGCATGAGTACACACCCCGCCCCTTCCCTTTCCCTTCACGCCCTTTACACACAGACCGGGCCACAATCGATGGTCAAAAAAAATAAATACATATAAAAACTTTTAAAAGGGGGTCCCCCCTCTGGTGTAAACTGGGGGGGCCCCAAAACCTCGGGAGAAAGTGGATAAAAAGGCTTCAAGGAAGAATATGTGTGTGTGTGTGGGGTGTGTAAATATATAAATTATTATATTAAAAAGGGGGAAATTGTCACAGCGCTCTTTGCTGATGACCCCGTGCCCCTTGGAGACCCCCTGAAGAAAGTTGCAGAGGGGGTTTGGATGAATTTGGTGGGGGTGTGCAAAAGAAGAAAATTAAAAGTAAATTACGGAAAGAGAAAGGGAAAATGAGGATAACAAAAAGATTAATAAATAAAGATAGAATATCAAAATTGGGAAGGGAGAAGTATGGGGAGGTGAATGAAATCAGAAATTTGGGAGGGGACTTTGCCCGCGGAGGGGCCCTATGAAAAAAGGAGGTGAATCATAGAATTGATGAGGGAAAAAAGGGGTGAGTGGGCACTTGGGAGTCTGGGAGACAAAGAACTTTGCCCTTTTGGAGGAAAAGAGGGGAATTTTATAAAAAGTATATTTTTCCCCAACGCTCTTATATGGGTGGGGAAGCGGGGGTGATAAAAGTTGCAGCAGGAAAAAGCGGGGAGGAAAGGGAGATGTCATTTTCTGGGGGCAATGTGTGGTGGAATATAATGCAAGTTTTTGTATTTTTTTGGAATTTAGGAGGGGGTTGGGAATTACCAAAACTGTTGTCCAGGGGGTTTGGGGAAAGGTTTGTTGAGGGGGTTGGAAAATGTAGAGAGAAGGAGCGAAACAGAACGCCTTCAAGAGTGTATCATCTGTAGGGAAAGGAAGGGGGGGTTTTTTTTTTCCGGCCTAGGAAAAGGGTTGGAGGGAGGGGGAAAAGGGGGTTTTGTGTGCGGGGGGGCTTGGACTTCAGCGGGAAAATCCCGTGAGCTTTTTTTGAAAAAGGAAATTTAAATTTGGAGCAAAGGGTTTTTTTTAAATACTTAAACGTCTTTTGGAGTGTAAGCAAAGTAACATTTTAAGGGGGATTCAGGGAAACCGGCACCCCGGACTTGATTTCCGGGAGATGGAAGAACAGTGCCTGCATTTCTGAAGGGGGGGTTTTTTAATTTTTCCGGTTTTAAAAAAAACTGTAGTGTAAACACCCTTCGGGCCCAAGACAAAAAAGGGTAATGATGGAAAGTTTTTTTTTTCCCGGGCCACCCTGCCTTTTGGGGGGGAATGGGCCCGGGGGTGTGTTTAAAAAATAAAATATAAAAAATATTTTATATAAATATAAATATAAATTAAATAATATATATATTATAATATATATTAAAAATATAAAATAAAAAATATATATATATATATATATATATATATATATATAAGGGCGCCCCCAAATAAAAAGACTTGCTATTTTGGCTTAAAAAAAATTTCCCCTTTTCTTGCCAAATGGGGCAAGAAAAAAAATGTGTAGCAAAAATTTTTAAAAAAAAAAAAATCTTTCCTGAATCAAACAAAAAAATAATTAAATTTGGGTTTTTTTTTTAAATTAATTTAAATTGTAAGTTTAATATAAAAATATTTTTTTTGGATTAGGCTAAATTAAACGCGCTATTTTAAAATGTTTGGTATGTTTCCTAAGGGGGTTTTTGGGTAAAAACAAAATTTTTTATATAAAATTTAAATTTAAAAAAAAAAAATAAATCTAAATGTAAAAAGAAAATTTTTGGAAAAGACATAATTTTGGGGGATAGTTTTTGCAACTGTTTTCCTGTAAAAAATTCAAAAAAAATATGAATTTTTAAATTTAAATGATATTTTTTCCCGTTTAATTTCAATGCAAGGGTCTCCATAAACAGTTTTTTTGTATATCCATCGCTTCAACCCGAACCCCTTTTTAACACAGGGGTTTTCCCCAAACGGGGGTAATGGTAGAGAAAAGGTGGGTTTAATGGTAATAATGCTCTCCAAAGACAAAGAGAGAGCATTACTCTACATTACTCTCCCAAATTACCCCCATTTGGGGGGAACCATTTGCTTTAAAAACATATGCAGTGTGGGGGCTTTGGAAACGTTTGCCCTTTTTTTTCCATGGTAATACACTAACAGACACCCTACTGACCTGTTACCAGACTTTGGGGCGGGGGGGGAATTTTGGGGGGGTCCAGCGGAAACTTTTTTTTTTTTTTTTTTTATTCACCGGTTTTTCTCCCGGGCCCCGGGGGTCTTTTCCAAAGGTATGGTGACCCGGCCCCCTTGGCCCCCTATCTGGGGAAAGTGTCCTCGAGACTTAAGCCCCCCAAAGGGGGGAGGTACAAGAACCTCCTCATTTTTGGGGCCAATTTCCCCCCGGGCCTAGCCACATTCCCCCCCTCAGGGGGGCTCTTTAGGGGAAGCAGGCCTGTGGGTTCCTGCCATCTACCCCCCCCTAAAAGGGGGCTCGGGGGGAAAGGAAAGTTTTAATGACTGCAGAGGGGTAAAAGTTTCAACCTAGCGGCTTTTTTTTGGTTGAAGTACCAGGTAAGACGGGGCCCCCCGGGTGTGGAAAGGTTTGTTTTCGCCCTGGGGGGGCATTTGAGACGAATCCGCCCCCTAGCAGAAACCCCCTGCACTGTTTTGGGGTACTGAATCCGCCCCCCTAGCACCCACCCGCGCTTTTGGTAGCTGAATCCTTTTCCCCTACAGCCCCTTTGCGCTCCCTTGGTACGGGAATTCCCGCCCCCCCCCCTTAAGCAGCACCCTCCCTTTTCCCCTTTTGGTAGCTGAATCTGTCCCCTAGCAGCCCCCCTGCGCTGCCTGGGTAGCTGAATCCTGCCCCCCCTAGCAGCACCCTGCCTGCCTGGGAAAGCTAAAACCCTTGTCCCCTAGAAAACCCCTGGGCGGGCCTGGGGAAAGCGAATCCTGTCCCCTACAGCACCCCTGCCTGCCTGGGGTAGCTGAATCCTGCCCCCAAAGCAGCACCCTGCGCTGCCTGGGTAGCTAAAACCCGTCCCCAAGAAACACCCTGCGCGGGCCTGTGGTAGCTGAATCCTGTCCCCTACACACCCTGCGCTCCCTGTGGTAGCGGGAAATCCTGTCCCCTAGCAGCCCCCTGCGCTGCCGTGGTAGCAAAATCCTGTCCCCTAGCAGCACCCTCGCTCCCTGGGTGGGCTGAACCGTCCCCAAGCAAGCACCCTCCGCTCCCTTTTTGGGTAGCTAAATTTCCGTCCCCTAGCAGCACCCTGCGCGGGCCTGTGGTAGTTTGGAATCCTGTCCCCCTAGCAGCACCCGCGCGGGCCTGTGGTAGTTTAAATCCTGTCCCCTAGCAGCCCCCCCCTTTGGCCTGTGGTAGCTGAACCCCTGCCCCCCTAGCACACCCTGCGCTGCCTGTGGTAGCTGAAAACTGCCCCCTAGAAAGCACCCCTGCGCGGGCCTGTTTTTTCCGAATACTGCCCCCAAGCAGCACCCTGCGCTGCCTTTTGGTACCCTAAAATACTGCCCCCTACACACCCTCCCGCGGCCCCTGTGGTAGCTGAATACCCCCCCCTAGCAGCACCCTGCGCTGCCTTAAAAAGCTAAATACGCCCCCCTACCCAGCACCCTGCGCTGCCTGGGGAAAGCTGAATCCGGGTCCCCTAGCAGCCCCCTTTTCCCGCGCTCCCTTTTGAAGCTGAATCCTGCCCCCCCTAGCAGCACCCCTGCGCTCCCCTGGGGTTGGCTGAATACGGGTCCCCTAGCAGAAACCCTGGGGCTCCCTGTGGTAGCTAAAAATACTGCCCCCAAAGCACCCCCTGCCTGCCTGGGGTAGCTTGAATACGCCCCCCCTAAAAGCACCCTGCCTTTTTTGGGGAAGCTGAACCTGTCCCCACCCCCCCGGGCCCCTGCCTGTGTACCCTAAATTTCCTGCCCCCTACAGCCCCGCGCGGCCTGGGAAGCGAAATCCGGCCCCCAAAGAAAACACCCCTGAAAATTTTGGCCGGGTGGAAACTAAAATCCTTCCCCTAGAAAGCACCCTGCGCTGCCTTTTGGTACTGGAAACCGTCCCCACCCAACACCCTGCGCTGCCTGGGTAGCTGAATCCTTTCCCCTAGCAGCACCCCCCTGCCTGGGGTGGGCTAAAACCTTTTCCCCTAGAAAGAAACCCTGCGCTGCCTGTGGAAGCTAAATCCTGTTCCCTAAACAGCACCCGCGTTTGGCCTGGGTGGGCGGGAATCCGCCCCCCAAGCAGCCCCCTGCGCTCCCTTTTGGAAAGCTAAAACCCCTGTCCCCTAGCGGGCACCCTCGTTTGCCTGTGGAAAGGCTGAATCCTGCCCCCCTAGCAGCACCCGGGCCTGCCTTTTATTTAAAATTTCCTGCCCCCTAGCAGCCCCCTGCCTGCCGTGGTAGCTGAATCCTTTTCCCTGCAGCCCCCTTTCCCTTGCCTGGGGTACTAATCCTTTTTCCCCGCAGCCCCCTGCGCTCCCTTTTGGTACCCTGAATCCTGCCCCCCTACAGCACCCTCCCTTTCCTGTGGTAGTTTGAATCCTTCCCCTAGCACACCCTGCCTGCCTGGGGAAACTGTGGTAACCATCCTCCACCTTGCCCCTAAAAACCCTCCTCCCCACCCACACAAACCGCCCCTAAACCAACATCTGAAAGACAACAAATAAACTAAAACGGGTAACATTTGCATTTTTGCCCTCACCCTCGCTCACTTCTTACTGTGGCCCGGGGGCCTGGTGGCTCAAGCTCCCGTTTTCACACACGGGGGGCCCCGGGGTTCAAATTCCCGGCGGGGGGAAAACATTTCGACACTTTTTTCCTTACACCTTTTTTTCCTGTTCACCTAGCAGCAAATGGGTACCGGGGTGTTATCGACGGTTTGGGGGTGGCATCCGGGGGACAAGAAAAAAGGGACCACAATGGAAATAAGTTAGACATTCCCTCATACGCACCCCTTTTTTGGGTTTATCCGGGGTTTGGCAAAACCCCCCGGGGGTTTAAAAACCCCAAAACGAAATCAACTTATCTTATCTTATTTTTCCCCAGATCACATAATTAAAAAATTTTTTTAAAATGTTTTTAAAACAAAAATTATAAACATGTTTTTTTAAAATACAAAATACCGAAAAGATACAGGAAACACAAATCCCTTACCCAAAGGTGAATAATTTTAAAAAATTTCCGGGATCGTTCCACCCCTTCGGCAAACCATTTTCCCCAGGTGTTATTATCTTTTATCTGTCCCCATTGGCTCTAGAGAAGACTTTTTTTTTTTTTTTCAAATATACTGCGAGGCTTTCCCAATAGTTTAATTTCCCCTCCCGGCTCTTCAAATGGCAGAAAACCGTCTTTTAAAATTTTTCCTTCAGCTTTTAAAACTTTCCGGGGGTTGAAAGGAAAACTGTGGGAAAACTGTTTCTTTCACAGGAAGATACTAGCGATATTCCAGAAATAAAAAATTAGTAGAACCGGGCGATAGTATACATCACGATGGGTCACAATATATATAAAAAAATGGTTATAAATGAAACCCTAATTTTTAAAGGGGTTGACCGGTAAGCCAGCGGGAAAGGGCCCCCAGATACCAAAAGCCCAAAGGGGGTCATCAACTGACCAAAGGGCCCGCGTTTAGGAAAAAATTTTTTCCTGTTTCCTGACCCAACCTTACCTAACCTAACCTAGGGTCACAAGTGGGCATGGGGCCTTTGATAAATAAATTTTAAAAAACCAAAAATCCCCCCCGGGCCCGATGAAAAGTATCCAAAGGGGTTTTAAAGGAATAAAGAGGACTTAGCAAACCTTTGGCTAATTTTTCAACATATCACTAAAAAACGGCAGGTGCCAGAAAAAGTGGAAAATGGCAAAATTTTATATCTATTTTTAAAAGCAGGGGACAGATTTCCCTTAAACTTCTAACCCAAGACCAATAAGCCTAACCTCAAACCAATACCCGGGGGAGGACGGGAAAACCCCCGGTCAAGGTCCAAAACTCCAGACAGTTGGCCCTTAGCCAAATGGACCAGCTAGCCCCCAATAAAAATTCGGGCCCCCCCCATTATATTTCTACACATAGGGAAAGGGTTTGCATAGGCAACAACGTGACCACAAATTTCCCAAATTTTTACAGACGAACTCCAGCTACCCTGGCCGGACGAACCTTTTGCTCAAATCCCCCTTTAATTTCCGTCAAATGACTCACGAAAAACGTAATGACACATTTCAAACAAAAACCCAAACCCCAAAGGGAAGGGCCCTTTAAACCCCCGTTTAGAGGCTCAAAAAATCCAGAAACCCTCGCGTTTTCCACTGGAACCCGCAAACCACAATAAGATTTTGCCAACTACCTAATTTCACACCAAAGGAAGGTTTGCATAACGCCAACTGGAAAACCAAATGTGGGGGCAAAACTTATTGGGGCCCACTGGTCCAGTGCTAACCGAAAGGTCTGGGGTTTTTTTAGACTCTCTCACCCGGGTTTAAGTCCCGCCCTTTGGGATGGTTTTTTGCAAACGTGTCCCCTTACGATTTTTGGAGTCCAAACCTAACCCCTTTGTGGGGGGAAAATTTTTGGAATCAATAATTGCCGAGGGAAAATTTGTGGCCATCCTTAAAAACAAAATTTAAAAAAATCCAGCACGGTTTTTAAAAAAAGGGCGTTCCGCCTTACGAATTTTAAATTTAAATTTTTTTTCCCAAGGTACTTTAGGAGGGAAAAATCATGGTAAAGAATATGTAGATATTTTGTTATATTTTGGGGGTTGGGGGGTTAAAAAGGGTTTCGATAAAAGTCCCCCCATCAGAGACTGTGAGGAAAATTGAGGGCCCACGGGAAAAGGGAAAAATTTTTTTCCTGGATAAAGACATGGTTTTTACAAATAGGCCCGCAAGATTTTCATAAAAAGGGGGAAAATCAAGTGGGGAACGTCCACGGGGATTCCACGGGGTCCAGTGTTGGGGGGCCCCCTTTATGTTCACAATCTACAAAAAAGAAAAGAATTTTTTTAGGGAAAAAAAAGGCAACAATAGCCCAAATTTGCCATGACCACCAAAAAAAAGCCATCGAAATTTTTCTGACGAGGACATTAAAAGGGGCCCCTCCAAGAAGATTTTTTTTGGACTGAAGCCCGTGGTCGGGGGAATGGGCAGAAGGCAATTTAATTTTAGATAAATGCAAAGTTTTTAAAAAATTAGACAGGTAAATAAACCCTGCCACAAAAAAAACTAAATAATGTAGACCTTAATATTACGGGGTTGCGAAAAGGGTTTGGGAAATTCCCGGTTACAGTAATCAAAACCAAAAAAACAGTGCACAAGGGTTTTGCAAAAAGCAAACCCGAAATCTTGGGTTTTATATCGAAAACATCAAAAATAGGGGTCCCTTAGGTTGTTCAACCCTAAACATCCTTGGTTAGCCTCATTTTTAAATTTTCTGCACAGTTTTGGTCCCCAAATATTACGAATGGATATTTAAAAGCCCCCGGAAAACGACAAAGGGGGGAAAACAAAGTTTATCCCATGTATCAGAAAAACTTTCCCCCATGGGAAAGACTGAGGGGCCCCGAATCTGCACCTCTAAAAAAGGTGTAGAGTTTAAGGGGTGAAAAGATTTTAGGTGTTTAAAAAGGGAAAACAGGAATAAATAAATGGATGTAAATAGTGGGGGCTTAAAAAAAATCTACATAGACTCTTAAGGGAATGGCTTTAAAATTTGGAAAAATTTTAAAATTTTGGAAAGCACTGATTTGTAACAAAAGTTTTTGGATTGGGGGAACAAACCCTGAGTACAGTTTTTAGAACTAAAAAAAGTTGTGAATTTTTAAAAATTAAAAAGTAAATGCCTGGTGGGTGTGAGTTTTGGAAACCGACAAACTTGTGCTAAAAGCTTTGATGCCGTGTTTCCGACTAGGTTGAGGCATTGGGTTTTAAAACCCGGGAAGGGGACTTGGAAACCCGCCTCACATGGGGCCCGTATCCCCACTGCAATTTCCTTCTTTTCTTATGTTTTTTAAAATGCAAGGGATCCTTCAAGGGGGAACCCCCCCTGTCCATCTTGTCCTTGTTTTTTGCCCTTTTTTTGTAATTGTTTAAATGTGTTAGGTAAATAGCACATGAAACATTTTTTATTTTTTATTTCCCACTGCGTTTTGTACTCAGTGCTCGTTATAAGGGTTTTTTTACTCCCGTGCTCGTTATAATTTTTTTACTCAGTGCCTTATAATTTTGTACCTGTGCTCTTATAATTTTTGTACCCCTGTGCTCGTTATAATTTTTTTGAAAACCCGTGCCGTTATAAAATTTTTGTAATCATGCTCGTTATAAGTTTCGTACTTTAGGCTCGATTTTTAAATTTTTTTACTCTGGCCGTTTTTAATTTTTTTTACTCTGTGCCTTTGTTATAAGTTTTTTTTACTCAGTGGCCCCGTTATAAGTTTTTTTACCATTTCTCGTTATAATTTTTTTTACCAGTGCCTTTATAAGTTTTTTTACTCATGCCGTTTTTAAATTTTTTTACTCCCGTGCCCCGTTTTTAAGTTTTGAAATCTGTGGCTTTGTTTTTAAATTTTTTTACTTTTGTGTCGTTTTTAAGTTTTTGTACTCAGTGCTCCCTTAAAGTTTTTTTACCCCTTGCTCGTTATAATTTTTTGTAAACCCGTGGCTCTTAAAAGTTTTTTTACTCCCGGGTCGTTAAAATTTTTTTTAAATCTGTGCTCGTTTTTAATTTTTTTACTCAGTGCTCGTTTAAAATTTTTTTACTCTGTGCTCGTTATAAGTTTTTCATTTTTTCTCCCCATTTAACAAATGAAAAATTTTCCAAACCCCAGAAAAATTATTTTTTTAATTGGGCCCAAAAGGAAAAGGCTTCCTCAATATTTGATAGCAATTTTAATGTATCTTCCAGGTGGGAACACTTTCATTTCTTTTTTGAATATTGTTCCCTGAAAATTATGTAAAGCTGTGGGGGCATGGGACCAGAAGCAATAAAGGGGCTAGATTTGCGTCTTGGGGAATTTAATATTTTACTTTGCAAAAGGGTATTTTCTTTACTACTCTGTGTTTTTTTTTGTCCCCGAATTTTTAAAAATCCCGTTCATAACTTTTTGTGTTATTAACCCCACTGATATAATTTTTTAAAGGGGTTTTTCCATTTTTTGGTCCCCATTTGTCAAATCCTTTGGGAAAATCCGGTACCTGGGGTTCACCGCCTGATTATTTTCCTTCCCCAAAACCTATAATCAGATCGAAACACCATTTCCTAACCCCTTTTAGGGGGGGGGGGTAGGGTGCCTGAGCCCACCTTTTGCTCCTAAACTGGGGCATTCCCCAAATTTGCCCCCTTTGGGGGGGGAAAAGGGTGACCAGAAGGCCCCAAACTTTTTGGCTAGGCCTGGGGGCAGGTTTGGGTCCCCCGATGAGGAGGAAACTTGCCCCTCCCATGGGGAGACCTTTTTTGGTTTTCCCGAAAAAACCCTAAAAAAGGGAAACCAAGGGCCGGGGCCCCCCTTTTGGGAAAAAGGCCCCCGGGCCCGGAAAAAAACCGCAATATTTTAAAAGATGAATGCCCCTTTAAACCGTATGCCCCAAAAACCCGTAACCCAAAAAGATCTGCCCGCTCCAAAAACATGCCGAGTTGGCCTTTGGGGCCCCCCATTTTTTTTTTTTGGGCACACTCTACTGGCCGGGGGCCGGGGTAAAGCTCCCCCCCGGGGGGGGGTTGGGGGTTGGGGGGGGGAAACTTTCCAAAATTTTTAAATGGGGGGTTTTGGGGGGGGAAAGGGAAAAAAAAGAAAAATTGGGGGGTTGGGGGAATGGGGGGGGGTCCGGGTGGGAGGGGGCCCGGGGGGGTGGGGTTGGTGTTAAATGGAAAAGGTTTGGGGGGATCCGGGGGGGTTAGTGGAAAAATGGGGGGTGGGGGGTGGGGGGGTTAAGGGGAGTCTGGTTTTTGGGTGGTTTGGGGGGGGGGGTGGGGGGGGGTGGGGGGGTTGGGGGTTTTGGGAAAGGTGGGGTTGGATCCCGGGACAAAATTCCCCTGGAAAAAATTGACAGTTTTTCCCCTTTTCCCGACTTTCTTTGGGGTTATCCCGGGTGGGTCCCTCCGGGGGTTTTTAAAAATCCGGGTTTATTCTTTTTCCATCCTTGGGGAAGGGACTTGGGGCCGGGGACCCGGTTTTAATGTTTGTCCCGGGGGTTTTCCAAAAAAAACCCCCTGGGTGTTTTGACTTTGGGGGGATTTTTTTTACAAAAAAATTAAGGCCAACAAGGAAAAAGGGGTTTGCCGTTCCATAAGCAACTTTCCCCCTTTTTTTTAAACCCCCAAAAAAACCCAAGAAATTTTTCTTAAAAATTTTTTTTTGGGGGGAGATTTGTGGAAAAATTTCTTTAAATAATTTAACCCCCTTCCAAAAAGGGCCCGACTGCAAATTTTTCTTTTTTTTTTTCAAAAAAAAAATGGGGACAAATTAAGGAATTTTAAAGTTTCCCAACCTTTTTTTCCCCTTGTTTTTTTTTTTTTTGTTGGGGGGGCGATTGTGAGTTTTCTGGGGACACCAATATTAATTTGGTTTTAAGTTTTTCTTTTTGTTTTTCTATTTTGGGCTAAGGTTTTTTCTTTTCCCGAAAATTTTCGTTTCTTTTTTTTGTCTGGGGGGTTTTTTTTTAAGGTTTAATTTTTTGGTAAGTTTTTTTTCCCCCGGGGCCTTTTATTTTTCTTGAAAAAATTTTCCCTTTTAAATTTTTTTGGGGTTTTTTTTGGTTTCAAGGGGAAATTTTTCCCCGGGGTTTTATTGGGTTTTTTTCCCTTGTTTTTTTTTCAGGTTTTCCAAAGGGAATTTTTTGAAATTGCATAAAATTAAAATTTAAAACTAAACAAAGGGTTTTTTATACATTTTAATTTTTGCTTGTTTGGGACCTCATCAGGTCCCCTGATCCGAGGGTTTTTCGCCCTCGAGGGTTTAAAAAATCCCCCGAATTTTTTCCCCCCCTTGTGAAAGTCCCAAAACCAACGTATTTTCATTTTTAGTAAAGGGGTTTTGGGTTAACGGTTTGGGGGTTTGGGTCAAAAAAAAAAAAAAAATGAAAAATTTGAAAAGGTATAGTGAAGGCAAGTGAATCCAACATTAACAGTGTTGATCAGCGAAGCTGAAGGTGCAGGTGGGAGCCGAGACTTCACAAGCGCAAATCAGAGAATACATATTAGCTACTGGGTTAAGCCCTGGTACTATCCCTTCCCCGCTCACTCCACAAGGGTCTTACCTATACTCTCTTTATCTTGAGAGAATACATACACACGAAGTCAAGTGTTTCACAATACAGGTTTGGAGAATGGGACAGGGAGGGGACACTATATAAGTAACCATTCTCTCAAACCTCCATACAAGCAATATCTTTCATAGTTACAGGAAATTAATATTTGAGATTAATATTTCTGTTTATGATCAAATGAGTGAGTGAGTGTAAGTGTGAACCACCAGGTGGTATTCGTGTAGTTAGTTGACGGGGTGTATCAGGGAGATAAGATGTTTTCTAATGGTAGTTTTGAAGGTGATGAATGTGTCTGCAGTTCTAGAGTTCTCAGGTAGGGTATTCCAGATTTTAGGGCCTTTGACATACATTGAATTTTTGTAAAGGTTTAGTCGGACACGGAAAGTAGTGGTTTGGTAATAGAGTTGTGGATGAGTGGAACAAACTCCTGAGTACAGTTATAGAGGCCAGAACGTTGTGTAGCTTTAAAAATAGGTTGGATAAATACATGAGTGGGTGTGGGTGGGTGTAAGTTGGACCTGATTAGCTTGTGCTACCAGGTCGGTTGCCGTGTTCCTCCCTTAAGTCAATGTGACCTGACCTGACTAGGTTGGGTGCATTGGCTTAAGCCGGTAGGAGACTTGGACCTGCCTCGCATGGGCCAGTAGGCCTGCTGCAGTGTTCCTTCATTCTTATGTTCTTATGTTCTTATGAAATGTAATGTGTGGGGCCAGAGAAAAGGTTATACACTAAAAAAATACCTTAGTGTGTCCACACATCCAATCATTCAGAGAGAGGTCCAAATAAACCATAGGTCCTGGTCCCGGGCCACGCTGGGGAGAAACTCGAAACTCGGCAAAAATACCAAAGGTTCAGAGTCAAAACCGGGAGCCCAGGGCCGGGCCCCCCTGGCTCAGTCCTCGATCAGACTTCCCGGGGTAAATCCA
>NW_026510394.1:0-14881 GCF_026875155.1 Cherax quadricarinatus | reverse complement strand
CCCGAAAGTGGTGTCGCCCCCAGCAGGTGTCGTTCCCAGCAAGTGGTGTCGTCCCCAGCAGGTGACGTCGTCCTCAGTAGATGGTTTCGTCCCCAGCAGGTGGTGTTGCACCCAGCAAGTGGTGTCGGCCCCAGGAGGTGTCGTTCCCAGCAGGTGGTGTCGTCCCCAGAGGTGGTGTGGTCCCTGGTAGGTGGTGTGACGGCAGCTCTCAAATCCATGAAAGAGAAACTGAAAAGAAAATATTGGTTCCTAACAGGCAAGTTACGTCATACACAGAGGAACGTTCATGTAGTTATGCATACATGTATATACATATGTACGTATATATGTATGTATGTATATGTCGTACCGAATAGGTAAAATTTGCGATTCTGGCTTAAATAGAAACGCTCTTCTTGCCGAATAAGGCAAGCTAAAATTTATGTATGCGATAATTTCGCAAAAATTCTGAACCTAACGAAAAAATATATTTCATTGTGTTTGTTTATTAATAAAGTATTGTAAACATATCTAAAATATATTTATTTGGATTAGGCTAAATTAAATTGCGCTTGTTATAATAAGGTTAAGTAAGTTTTTTAAGTTTCTTTTGGTACAAAATTATTAATTTTTACATCAAAATAAATGAAAAATTATCTCTAAACGTATAGGAGAAAATTTTAGGAAGGACTTAATTTTAAACGAGTTCTTGCTGATTGGCCAGTTTTACCTATTCGGCAATATATATATATATAATATATATAAATATATATATATATATATATATATATATATATATATTATATATTATATATTATATATATATATATATAATATATATATTATATATATATATATATATATAAATATAATGTAAAGAATATAGGGAGGTACCACCTCTATAGCTGGAATGGGGACCCTCATCCTCAGAGAAGACAATAAACGCACCTCAGGGAAAACTCGAGGTTCTCCCCGGAGCTGTTTGAATATTTTCTTCTCCTACCACCCCCTATATATTTTATATTCTATGTGAACATTTATTGATAAACAGAATACATGTGCAGAAAAACACAAACATGAATACAATGGTACAATGTATTAAAGATCATGAATTTCCTCCAACTCCTCTGAAGCCGGACGTGAGCCAAGTATGCAGCAAGCATTTCCCCTCTGGATGGCTATGCTGAGGCGCTGGAACATGAAAGTGGCTGCCCTTGGGTCCCTGGTGGTGTCGATGAGTCTGGAACCCAATTCTTTGAGGAAACGTGTGGTATTTTTTCCCCATGATCCCAAGGTCTCTGATCCCACTGGGACAAATTGATACTGTTGGCTTATGTCCCTGTACTTGCTGATCTTGTACTCCTCCCTGTGGTCAGCAGCTCCTCTCTGTTGCCCGACACTGTGATGGATGTAGGTGTCAGCCAGTGTGGACACACAGGTATAGTCCCATGCTAAGAGCTTGCCATTCTTCCAAGGATAGATGGTGATCTCGTCGGGGCGGTTTGCTGGGTCGTGGGTATTGTTGGCTGCTAGTGATCGGGGCTCCCTCTCGGCTGGGCATCCAGCTGTAGCAAGGGTTCTCTTTATGATGTCATTGGCCTCATTGTGTCTTGCATGCCAGCCCTTGGTTTTGGAACAGTTAAGACCACGTAGACCGCACTGGTCTGCTTGTGCTTCACCGCAAATACACATATATTCTGTGTGAAGTGGGGCAGCAAGGCGCAGGACCACTGCAATACGGGGGGTCTTAGGGCCCAGCCGCTTTCCCAAATTGCCGAAAAGGGGAACGTTTTGGAGAAAGCCCCCCTGAGTGGGGGTTGCGCTTCACAGCCTGGAGAGGGGCAGTCCCCCTATCTATTGTTCAGCGGCCCTGAGCATGCGGGGCAAGCACCTTTTAAACGATCAGGGCCATCTCACTTAAACTGGTTTTTTGAGCCAGGGGCGGCACTGGGGTTTTGGGTGCGGAGCAAGCCAATATCCCCCTTTCATTGATGGCCCTGGTAAAAAGCAAGGGTCCTGTATTCCGCTGAGTCACTGAGGTTACAGGAAATTTTTTGTCTTTTTCAACCTTTTAAATGCTAGGGAAAGAGGATGGAAATTTGGTAGGCAATCGGGAATCCTGCGTACCCCTACCCCCCAAGCCGGGACCGGAATGAGGCTTGCACCACTGCCCCATTTTTAAAAGGGAAAGTTTTCAGTCCCTCCCTCTAGCAGGGCCCTTTAGGAGAGAGTCATATTCCTTGAGTTTTGGATTTGGTGAAGGCTGGGGGCATCTCAGAAAGTAGGTAATTTTTTGGGATTGACAGGCACCTGGTGAGTGGGTAAAAGGGCATCATGGGGTGTCTTGTCTTCATTTTTGGGTTTTCCATCGCCCCGGGGGTCGAGATTTTTTTTATATACATTATATTTGGTGTCGTGGTCCTGTGGATTAGAGCGTTACGTGATTTTCGTTTCCCCAAAGGGGGGGCCCAAAAAAGGGACATGGATTCGAATTTTTTTTTTAAAGTCAAGGGTGTTATTTTTGATTAAAATTCCACTCGACAGGTTCTTTACAATAATATACATATTTTTTATTATGTTTTTGACGGGAATTTTCCCATGCATTTTACGCCGAGTTGTACTTGCAAAATTGAGACTCAGCTCCTGGTTCAGTCCCCCCCCAGTTTGCCTTTAAATTTTTTGGGGAAACCCTCATTTTGTTATTTTTCGCCCATTCGGGAATGTGCCCTCCCCTTTCTTTTCCCAAAAGTGTTTCCCCCTGCCATTTGGAGCACTATGCCTTAAACCCTTGTTTTATTTTTAAAAATTTTTTGCTTAATTTTTGGCTGGGGAAATTATATTAAAATTTTTTCTGCACTCCAAGAAGAACAGTCCCCCCAAACCAAAGTTTTCTTTTTTCTTGCTTTAATGGTATATATACACTGCCAAGAAGTTAATAAAAGACATTTTCCCACCCCTTGGGATCTTTATTTTCAAAGGGAAGTTTACCAGGGGGTTCAGGGAAGGGGTTTTTTACATACGAATATGAAAACATAAAAAAGGGTTTTAACATTTCAGCGGGCCTTTTGGCCAAAAATAGAAAGGGCCCCTTCTAAAACTAAAAACCTAAGCCCCAAACCCTTATTTGTCCAAAAAATTTTTCAAGGGTTACCCAAGCATAATTTTTGATAACCCATTAACTCAAAACAAGTCCCACTTTAATCCAACCCCCTCACTCGTATATTTATCTAATAAAAATTTAAAAAAACATTGTTTTTAGTTTAAAACCCCCAACTAGGCGACGGGTCCCACTCATCAACTATATTTCCAAACCAAAATTTTCCTAAAAACCCCTTTCTAAATCTAAATTTAAATCAAATTTTTTTTTTTTAAACCCCATTTTACATGTTCTTTTTTAGAGGGATATCAGGATTTTTTTTTTATACCTTCTTCGTTAATGCTATCTTCCACTTATATACTTCAGCCCATGTCTCCTCTCATTCTTCGTTTTCCAAGAAAGTGTAATTAAAGGGAATTTCACCCTTTCTTCGTAGGAAGATTTCTTTTTGCAGTGTTTAATTTTTGTTTCTTCTTTTGAATTTTATCTAATAAATTTTATTTTCCATTTCTTCAATATGGTACCCAAACAACGTTTGCAAATGTAAGTGAGGGCCCTTTCTAAAAGGGCTCGGGTCCCAATCCAAAAGGGCCTCCCAGTGGACCCTGTTCAATAAACATTTTGGGGGCTAGCCGCACGAACTTCGTCAAGGGGAAAATCACACCCCGGGCGGGAATCGGGGAATTGACTTAAGAGCATTTTATTTTTTCCTCCTTGAATACGCAGAGGGGGAAAACTGAAATCTTTGGGGGGACCATCATTACAAACTGAGTTTTCCTTTGGGCCCCCTCCAGATTGTCCATTTCATTTTTTTTTTAAAAATTTTAAAAGGATGGTATAGGGTAGTTGTTTTGGGCGGGGAGCCCCCAAAAATTTTCGAAATGTTATCTTTAAAAAGGGTTTGTAGAAAATTTTTTTGGCCTGGCCGGGTTTTATGAGAGGTTTAGAGAAAACCAAGACTGGACTTTACTGCAAAAAAATTCCCCTCATAAGGAAAGCCCATAAAAGGTGGGGTTTTTTTTGGGCGGGAAAATCAGGGTTTAAAATTTAACGACTTCCCACTGTTGAAAAAATTTCCTCCTCCAGAAATGTTCCTCCGGGCGAAATTCATCTTTTTAAGCCCTAGACAGATTTTCCCGGGAGAGGTGTTTGCTGGCTCGTACTTTGATGAAAAACTACAAAAACTACGGGCTTCTGACATTTGGGTATTTTGGGTTCCCTCAAAATTTTTAAAACGTGTTATCTTTAAAAACCGGGGTTAAATAATAAAAAAAAAATTATGCAATTATTGAAGCTTTAAAAAATTTTTTCTCGTGATATTCTGTATTGGTTGGAAACATGGCTTTTGGGAGTCTAAACATAGTAATTGTTGAAGCCGTTTTTCCCAAAATTTTTTTTTTTAAAAATTTTTTGGAAAAAATTTTCCAAAAATAAAAGGGCTACTCTTTGGTGGAGTTGCGGTAAATTTAAATTCCCTTCATTATGGCTTTTTCAGGGTGTGTGTCCCCCCATACCTGTGTCACAAATTCCCATGTTTCTTGAGGGAATTTTGGTTCCCCCATTAAATTTCGTTTTGGAAAGAAGACGGACATACTTTTGGGGGTTTAAATTTTTAATTTTTTGAACTGACTTCCTTTAAACAGAAATCGTTTTCCCCATCGAACCTTGGACCCAAATGGGTCTAATAGTGCTAAAGAAAAATGTTCTATCACCCACTTAATGTTCGTAGCACTTTTTTTAGATTTGGGTTTCCATTACTACTTTTGGGGAAATGCTAAAAAAGCTAAGCCCGAGAGTAAAATAAGGGGGATTTGTAAGGGGACTTATCTTGAAAGACACCCTCTGGGGCCTAAAACCAGCCATCCCTGTAGGTGATGTCCTTAAAAAGCTGTCATATGCCTCCCTAAGGGCTTGTGAAAAAAATGTTTTTAAGTATATTCCCCCTAAGGGGGTTTTCAGCAACCCTCGAAACTGTTTGCTGAGGGGAAGGGTATACTCATTTGTTTTGGGGTAAAAAGGGAAAACGCCCATAACCAGGTTTTGGAAAGTTACTAGATGGGTATTTTTTGGTTCTCAATGCTTATTTTCAATTGAACTAAAAAACCCCATAGAAACCCTTACCGGGAATATGAACGGCCCCTTTAAATTAAAAACCCGGGTATGGGGTGTCTTAAATTGAAGCAGACGGGGTTTTTTTAAAAAAGCGCACAAACACTCCGTCATTATCGCAACATTTCGTTTTTACACCCCTGTTCTTTAAAGTACTGTTTTTTTCTTTTCACAGTTTTAAATAACTAAAGAAGCTGATCACACTTCTCTGGGTTTTGCGTGTTATTTGGGGATACTTTTATGTACAAAAACGCGGGAAATCAGTTTTTACTTTGTTCGTTAATCCCGGCGTAAAGTGCCCCCTTGGCAGGGAAAAAAGCAATTTTGACTATAACCCCCCTCGCTGCACCTCGCTTGCCCTCAGCTACAAAAAAAAAAACCCTGTTTCCCAAGAAAAATTTTCCCTTTCCCCTTCCCAAACCCTTCCACCATGAAGCAATGCAAAATGCTTGATTCTTGGTGTCTGGGGCATAGACAACAAAGGACACTATTTTTTAACAGGGGTAAAAAAGGGGGTGCAGGATTTTTCTTTAAATTTTCCCCTGCAAAGGGAAAAAGAAATTTATTGTCTCTCATTAAACACACTATTTGAAACCCTGGCCTTTTTGCAAAAGTCATTTGGGACCTATATTTGGCAAAATGCTGGTTAAAAAATCTGTTGAAATTACTTGATGGGGAAGTAAACAAAAATGCGGGGGGGGGGGGGGGGGGGGGGCCCCCTTCTGAGGGGGCCCGGGCCCCCAGGGGGAAAAGGGCCTAAAGGGGGGCTGATACCCCCCTCCTGGAGAAAATTCTCCCACAACTACTGCCAGTTCTTCGTCTGTTAAAGATAATAAAACCTCTTATTTTAACTGTGTCGACCATAGTATTTTAAACTCTTAAAATCGAATTTGGGAAAACCGCCTTCCTGGAACACTAAAACGTGTGTGGGGGAAAAAAACCCTTGGACAGAGTGAATGCATCTGCACCGTCTGTTGATCGGGTCAGAAAAGTTTTTCATAATGAGGTTTGAGGCTGGACTTTTAAATTTTCCGGTCCTCTATCAAATAAAATGATATTGATTATTTCCCCCTTGGGATGATTTCCTTTTTTAAGTTTTGTCTTTTTCCCTAGACTGCGTACTCTTTTTTTGGGTTAAATTTTAAGTCCCCTTTGACCAGCCGTGAACAGGGTTTTACCCCGTAAAAGGGGAAATATCAAAAGGAAAAAACTTATCTTCTCCGGGGGATCAAGGTTCGTGTTTAAACATTTAAAAAAAACCCTTTTTTGTTTTCATACTAAATCATATTTCTTACTTTTGATTTCTGCTTTTTAGATGGCCCTTTTGGGCCCTTTTCTGATTATTAAGGGACAGAAAATAAATTTATTTTGTCCAAACTTGTAAATTAAATTCAATGAAGCAGTGTTTTCTGAAATGTTGGGCCTCATATTGTAAACCCCTGTTTAAACCCCCCCCTAATTTATTTTATTCAGCAAAGGGGGATGTTTGGTTTTTATTAATATTAAAAATTTTTATGAGAAATATTACTCCTTTGAACCAAAAAAACTTCAAAATGATACTTTGAAATTTTTTTTTCGTTTTATAATTTATATTTATTAAACTTGTTTACCCAAAGGGAGATGTTTTTTCCCCATTAATTTAAGGCCGCCTTAGTGTCCCTTTCCCCAAAAAGGTCTAACCCTTAAATGTCCCTTTCCCCAAGAAGGTCAAACCCTTTGTGTCTTCCTCAAGAAGGTCTACCTTATTCTTTTCCCCAAGAAGGTCTACCTTAGTGTCTTTCCCCAAAAGGCAAAACCTTTTGTCTTCCTCAAGAAGGGCACCTTAGTTTTCTTCCCAAGAAGGGCTACCTTAGTTCTTCCTCAAGAAGGTTTTCCCTTTGTGTCCCCTTCCCCCAAAAGGGCTACCTTTTGTGGGCTTAAATCAAAGAAGTCCCACCTTGAATTTAAAAATTTCAAAACTGTCTTCCTTTTTTAATTCTTACTATCATTTCTAATTTATTGGGGAAAATACTGATCTTGGCCCCTTTTTTTTTTTCCCTTTTTTGGTAAAAAGGTTTTTGGAAATGTTTACTCTTCATAAGACCATTTTATTCCCCCTGAACAGCTTTTAATTTCAAAGTTTTAAAAACTATCTGGTCCCCAACAACTAATGGGAAACAAGCCTTGGAATTTTTTTTTTTTTCTCTGGCTTTTATTTTAACACCAGGCCCAAGGAATTACTGGGAAAAATTGTAGTCTCAGAGATATTGTTTTGGCTCCTCTGAAATTTTTTTGGGCGATTTACAAGCGGTAGTCAATGATTCCTTTCCCTCTGAACCGTCCCCCTTTTTCCTCTTTTGGGGGTTCCCCAGGTCTCTGTTCCTTTGGGGCGCTTATGTTAGGGATTAGACCCACTGTTGGATGTTTCCGGAGTTAAAAAATGGAAGATGGAAAACTCTGTTTTAATTTTTCTTCAAACTTGATTTCAACTTGAACAATTAAAAAAAAAATTAGAAATTAAAAGATGGGAAGGAAACATTCGAAATTATCAGGGGAAAATCTCGGCGAAAAACGATTGGAGGGTTTTTTTCCCCATGATTGTGGTGCTTGGGCAGTATTTCAGCCGTTTCAAATGAGTGGGAAAATTCCTTTGGGGGGGTTTACCTGGATTTTTCATTGTCATTTATAGGGCATATCAAACAGATTGTAAATCTTTGGGAGTTTCATATTTTATAAACTTTGTCGATCAGAAAATATTTTGATTCAAAAGAGTATCCCTTGGGGCCCAACCAGGGGTTGTCTTTCCCCTCTAAGAATTTTTTTCAATTATCTGTTAGTAGGGTTTTCCTAATTTTTTTTGTTTATAAAGACTTCAATTATGTACTGAATCGTACACAAAAAGGGAAATTTTTTCTCCCACCTGTAATTCCCACTTGTCTATTTATTTTATGAGCTCCATTTTGGGTCCCTTTTTCAAAACGAAAATTTAATTTAAACGGTAAAGTTTTTAAAATATAAAATTTTCTTTGCCCTAAAGGCAAAAATTTCCTGAAAAACTTGAAACCCCCATTTATCAAAGCTCAAAAATTTTTTCTTTCAAATTTTCTTTGAACTTTTCAGACTCCAAAACCTTTGGGTTTGGGGGGAAAATTCTTTTTAAAAGAGTCTTTAAACCCATGTTTCCGTCAGACTGTACAAAGGCTATTTATTTTCTATTAAAGGGGTCAGGAATTCCTTTTTGTGTTTCAAGGTCTCACCCCTGAATATACAGCTCATTTCAAAAGGTTTTGAAAAAAAGATTCATACGTCGCTCTTTGAACAAGTACAAGGGAATCATTTTTTGGCAATTTAACCCCCTTTTCAGTTTGAAGGTTTTTAGTTAAATTTAGCCTCCCAATTTTTTCCCCCCTTGGGGGTTTTTGATAAATGGGCCTTTCCCAAAGGACCGAAGATGAATTTGACAAAAAAACACTCCTACCCCTCACAAAAGTCGGGGCTTTGAAATTTTTTGCAAAAACCCCCTTTCCAAAACCCCCACTTTAAAACAGTTAAAACTAAAATTTGGGGCCATAAAACCCCCAAAGGTGCTTTTTGCCCTCATTGGAACAAAAAAAACCTCCAAAAATTTTGTTTTTCCCTTCAAAAGAATGAAAATTCGTGACTTGGTTTTCTGCCCGGGAAAAACCTGTCCCCCTAAAGATTTTGCGGGAATTTTTTGCATACAGGGGGAAAAATTTTTTCGTTGGGCCCCCTTTTGGGGAAAAAGAGAAAATTTTCTATTTAAAGGCCAAAAAAGCAAAAAATTTTTAAACCCGTTTGGGGACGAAATATATTTTTTCCCAACCCCACCCCCGGCCCAAAATCCCCCCCGAAGCAGGGTTTCCCCCCCAAAAAGAAAAAACCCAAAGTTTTTTTTCCCTTTTTAAAATTTAATAATGTATACAAGGGAAGGGGTTACCCCAGCCCTTGCCCATAAAATATATATAAAATAAAAAATATATAAATAAAAAATAAAAAATAAATAAAAAAAAAATATATCCCTTCCCGACCCCCTTGAAACTTGCAAAATAAAACCATTTAAAAAAGCCCAAAACAAAAAATTTTAAAATAACAAAAAAAGGAAAAAAATTTTAAATTTTCCCCCAAAAAACCAAAGGACAACTTCCCCAACCATTTAAAAAAACCCCCTTTTAAAAAAGCCCTTTAAACCCCCAAAAAATATAAAACCCCCCCAAAAAAAAAACTAAAAAACAATTAAGGTTTTTAAGGGGGGTAAAATAAAAAATTTTTTTTTTCCCCAAATGAAGACCCCCAAATTCCCAAAAAAAAATTTTTTTTGCCTAATTCAAAACCCCCCAAAGCCCGAACAGAAACTTTCCAACGGCAAAAACAAAATATAAAAAAAAAAAAAAAAATAATAAAAAAAATATAATAACCAAATATTTCCTCCAAAGTAAAAAGGCCCCCCCAATTCAAAACCTTTTAAAAAATACCCCTAAAATTTTTTCCAAAAAAAAAAATTTTTTTTAAATTTTTCCCAAAAAAAAATAACTTTTCCCCCCCCAAAAAATCCAAAAAACTAAAACCCAAAACCCCCCCCCAAAAAAAAAAAAATTTTTCCCCCCAAACCCAAAAAAAAATTTTTTAAAAAAAAACCAAACCCCCAAACCCCCCCCTAGAAAAAAAAACGAAGTTAAATTCAAAGTTTGGGGCCAATAATTTTTAAACCCCCCCCAATTTTCCCCCCAATACCTAATGGCAAAAGGCCAAAAACATTTAAAGTGGGCCCCGATCGCAAGTGTGGGGCCCAAAGAGGGGACACATATTAAAATTTTTTAAGTTAGAAAAAAGCACCCAAAATAAAATGTGACCCCCCAAAAAAAACGGGAAAACTAAAACAGAAAAACCCAAACGTGGAAAAAAAACCCTTTTACCCACCCCCTGTAAAACAAATTTAAAGCAGATTTAAAGACCAGTAAATTTTAACCCAAACCCCTAAAATCCAAAAACAGACTAAAAAGTTGGTGTTTCAACCCCTGAATGGGGTTTTCAAAAAAAAATTAATTATAAAAATTACATGAAAAAAACCTTTTCATATAATTTTTTAATTGGGTTTTTATTTAAAAGATAAAAAGCAAAAACGTGAAATATTGCTATATATTAATTATTTTTACTTTGTTTTAAAAAAAATTTTTTAGGGAAAATTAACATATTATTGCCAGTTTAAAAAACTTGAAAGCCCAACTACTGTTAAATTAATCGTCTTTTGCTCTTTTCTACTGCCCAGGCCCTTCTCGTTGTTGCAGGGCCGCAACCTCCCCCGGGAGCTATCACGTGATAGAGGGGGGGGTGCTCTCAACCTCACATGAAGTATTCAGTCTGGTCTAGATCTTTTCTTGGTGGTTGGACGTATTCCTGACAAGTGCCTAACTCTTCCTTATTGGCCCTTGTTGGAAGATCGTCTGTTTTCATTATTGTTGTAGGTTCTGGAGACTGTTCACAGAACATTTATAGACTTATGATTTCGACATTGTACTGAGGTTGTGTGTCGCTTGGGACACCTGAGCAACTCAGGTTCTGAGCTGTCGCTTCTGACCAAAACTTGTACTGGTATCTGTGTACGGGTCACAGTCGGTGATTTTCTTATGCTGAACTTAGATTCAGTATTATGGGAGCTTGGTGACTTTTGTGGAGGATCGCTGAGGGTCCCTACTTAGTGTTGTTTATATTATCTCCTTGTTCGTGTTGTGTCGCAGTCGCTTGTTATATTGCTATTGGGCTTAGCATTCTTTTTATTGTTCAAGCAGACTTTTCTGACTGCCAGTTGGTCAAGAAGTTATTTTATGTGAGGACTTTGCCAGTCATTTTTTTAAGTCTAGTCGAGGTCGTGAGACATAGCGAACTACTTAGAGCACTTACGCACATACACATAATTATTTGTATATTTTTTTATTAAATGTTAATGTACCAGACGGTACTTAAGACTTATAAATGTGATATGTGCTTTCAGCACAATAATACTGAAACACGGGGAGAAGTGAATAATAGTATTCTGTTTAATGTGATTAATTTAATTTAATTTAATTTGATATACGCCTTGACAACTTAATTAATAAATTTATTAAATTTTTAATTTCTCTAGTTAGTAGCCTAGCAGTTGTAATCCTGAAGCCTATGAATCATGTGAATTCTAATGGATAATTGGACAAGGATACTGACTAATTGTTTACGAAAACCCATAACAGGCTGGTTTGCTAGAAGGGCAGTCCTTTCTAGTATTCACTGGAGATCTTAAGCTTTTAGAATCGCGTTTTTTGTAACAAATGGGGGCCTGTCCGGGAGGCTCTTGATCCAAGGTTTTGGTGAGAAATTGTTTCAGTTTTGACAACTAGTAACTCTATACTCAAACACTTTGAGTACTTTCCCTAATCTGAAGACTTTGAGTTGTTTTCCTTGTGCAACATACTAATGAGTATGTACTTGACTGAGTCTTCGTCTTGATCCAAGGAATTGGAAATACTGTTTACGACTCTAACACTAAGAGACGACCCAACATAAAAATTCCTATTAGGATTATAGTTTCCCAATCACTCTCTTCGTAGTACACTTTATTTTCATGATGTATGCCATAGTGGAAACAGTTAATTGATACTCTGCTTTGTCTGAGTTAAGTACATTAAAACTTCAGACCGTGTTGGCGAGTAGCCAAATATCCTCAGGTGTGACGTATAAAGGAATTACAACCGCCGAAACTGTCGAGCGGTTTGATTAAAGATATATGTTTCCATCCTCATCAAAGATGTCTGATTATAGGTTCAGATTCAAAAGCCCTAGTGTCACAATTAGGAAGTATGACTATTTGATGACGTAGAAGAGAGAGCAACTAAGGCAGAAGTGAGCCTTGTGTCCTGAGCTAGTGTAGCTCAGTTTCTCGCTCTAACGCCTTCCTCCTGAACAGGTTATATGACGCAGCCTTATACTAGTACCGTGTTTGCTACACCTGTAATCTACTTATCCTAGACCAATCTAGACTCTCTAGAGACTGGGATGAGGGTAATACCTCTTCTTCTGTTCGCTATGAGAGAGAAAGTGAGCAAGAAAGTCTCGATTTAGTCCATTTGAATTAATATTCGGACACCAAGTGCGTGGTCCTCCTCGCAGTTTTAAAAGACGTGTGGACAGGAAAATCAAATCCATCATTGAGCACATCACCTTCATTATCAGCAACATTTGACAGCCGCTAGAGAAGCTAGCTTCGAAAACTAAGTTTCGGCCCAAGCCAGAAGAAGCACGTTATGAACAGCGTGCTGTCTCTCTCGATCTTTTAAAGCAGGAGATAAGGTGATGGCTCGGAATGTAGTACCAGGTCATGCAGCTACAATCCAGGTATGATGGTCACTGGAAGGAGTGAAAAAGGCTTAGGACGTAAATTATTTTGGTATCTGTACGCCTGGAAAAAGAAATCTAATCATACATATGTACCATGGTTAACCAGCTTAGACATATTTCCTAGTCCTACTACCTACAATATCACTATTCTTTCTTCCTAGACAGAGGAAGAAAACGTCAGTACTACCTGACAGTCTCTAGAGGTACAGAGGTGCGTTTCTAAAATCAGTGACTCTAACAATCACTAGAACGATTTTCTAGTAATCTTGGGAGTTGATAAAAGCTGGTGATTTAAAAACAAGATTTTGCATTTCCCTGAATTGATTCAGTGTATGTTCCTAAACATTGTACTCTGGTGTACATGAAGTTGAAGTACAGGAGCATTACCCATTAAGCAATCACCATATAGGATGAGTCCAACGGAAACAAAGCATTGAGAGAAGAGGTTGATTATCTGTTATCTCACGGACTTATTGAGGCGCAGTAAAAGTTCCATTGGCATCAATCCATTATTTTAGTGCCTAAACCTGACGGTAGTTTCAGGATGTTGCACTGATTACAGGAAATGAACTCTGTCACCTTGCTGATGGGTTATCCTACCTACCTCGCATAGACGACCTTATTGACCGTGTGTCAGGAGCCCAGCTTGTCAGGAGCCGTTTGATCTCTTATACGAGCTATTATCAAGTCCCCGCGTACTGAACTTGCTCAAGAAATATCTGCTTTTTACTGTTCAAGATGGATTGTTTAACTACCTCGTCACTCCCTTCGGCCTATGTAACGCGGCTTCTTCATCCAACGTATAATGAACGAGTTGACCCACAGCTTAGAAGGAGCAGAAGCCTACCTTGACGACTTAGTGGTGTACAGTGACGAGTGGGAACAAGCACTTGACGCGTCTCAGAGCATTGTTTGAGAGACTGGCGCACTACAACTTCACTGTTAACTTAGCTAAATGTAGTTTTGGTCAAGCCAAGATTACCTATCTAGGCTTTTGTATCGGCCAAGGTGAGGTTGCTCCTATTGAGGCTAAGGTTCGTGCAATTTCTGAATTCCAGTGCCACAGGATAGGAAGGGAGTCAGAGATTCCTGGGTATGGCAGGATATTATCGCAGGTTCTGTCCAAACTTTTCTCAGATTGCAGCTCCTCTCACTGAGCTTACTAGTAGCAAAGTTCAGTTCACCTGGACTAGAGATTGTTCAGACTCGTTCAAAAGACGGAAACGTTTGCTCTCCACTGCTCCTGTGTTGAAAAGTCCTAATTTCAATCTTCCCTTCTTTTTACATATAGATGCGAGTGGCTATGCAGTGGGTGCTGTGCTGCTCCAACAGTCAACATCCACTGACATTCTCCATCCTATATGTTACTATTCATCTAAGCTTAAACGACACCAGAAAAATTATGCCACTATTGAGAAAGAGGCTCTAGCTCTTGTGGTGTCCTTGGAACATTTTGACGTGTATTTGGGCACTTCCCCATTTAAAATTAACGTTTTTTCAGACCACAATCCACTCACCTACATAAACACTATGAAGAGTAAAAATGCTAGGATCATGAGCTGGGCACTCAGAATCCAACCTTATTCTATTAGTATAAAACACATAAGTGGTCATTGTACTGTAACTGCAGACGCTCTGTCACGTCCTTAATAATTATCAGTTACATTAAATTAACGTAATTTTATGCCCAAATACCTTTTGTTACTTGCTATGTCAAATTCAGTAAAGTAACTTAATCCCTCCAGCCCATATTAATTATATATATACTCATGTCTAATTAATCTATTTATATATTCACAGTAGTGATGATATGTGTGTGAGGAGACAGAAGCTGAGTGTTGAGTGGGTAGTGTGGTGTGGGTGATGTACTGCGTGACGGAACACTGTCCTGCCACAGACCCCCCCCTCACTACACACCTTAAACTGTTTCATACTCAGATATCCATACTGCATAGCATTCCACAACCACTACTTAAGAGTAGAATGCCATCTCCTGTCTATAGCACAAGCCTATTATGCAGTCTCCACTACTATGATCGAGCCTCAACGTGTCATGCTTGTCTACGCTATCCTGTCTCTACACTGATGTACATAACCACGAGTATGCAGAGATACGATACTGTGTGCTGCCCTATTACTAGGGGCATAACTTAGTGATATAGACACTGAAATTATAGAAGTGCTTGGCACAAGAGTGACTCTCATTATTTTGATATTAAATGTGTTAGTAAAGTAACCTGAGTAATCAGTAAAAAAATGTGAAAGACATTTATGCTACTCCAGTGCGACCGTTTGTCGTGTTGGGGGGGGGTGTTGCAACCCCTGAAT
>NW_026510393.1:0-13490 GCF_026875155.1 Cherax quadricarinatus | reverse complement strand
ACTCTACCAAGGGCAGGATGCTCTGCCAGGCGAAGGATGTTCTGCCAGGTTGTAGGATCCCTCTGGCAGGCTGCAGAATGTTCTGCTAGGCTGCAGGATACTCTGCCAGGTTACAGGATGCTTTGCCAGGTTACAGGCTGCAGAATGTTTTGCCAGGCTGCAGGATATTCTGGCAAGCTGCAAGATACTCTGGCAGGCGACAGGATGCGCTGCCAGCCTGCAGGATGCTCTGGCAGGCGACAGGATGCTCTGCCAGGCTGCAGGATGCTTTGCTAGGTCACAGGATACTCTGCCAGACGGCAGGATGCTCTGCCAGGCGGAGGATGTTCTGCCAGGTTGTAGGATGCTCTGGCAGGCTGCAGAATGCTCTGCCAGGCTGCAGGATATTCTGGCAGGCTGCAAGATACTATGAAGGCTACAGGATGCTCTGGCAGGCGACAGGATATTCTGCCAGGCTGCAGGATGCTCTGCCAGGCTGCAGAATGCTTTGCCAGGCTGCAGAATATTCTGACAGGGTGCAGGATACTCTTCCAGGCTGCAGTATGCTTTCTCAGGCTGCAGGATATTCTGGCAGGTTGCAAGATACTCTGCCAGGCTGCAGGATGCTTTGGCAGGTCACAGGATACTATGCCAGAGGGCAGGATGCTCTGCCAGACGGAAGATGTTCTGCCAGGTTGTAGGATGCTCTGGCAGGCTGCAGAATGTTCTACCAGGCTGCAGGATACTCTGCCAGGTTGCAGGATGCTCTGTCAGGCTGCAGAGTGCTCTGCCAGGCTGCAGGATGCTCTGCCAGGCTCCAGTATGCTCTGCCAGGCTGCAGGGTGCTCTTCCAGGCTGCAGTATGCTCTGCCAGGCGGAGAATGTTCTGTTAGGCGGCTGTAGGATGCTCTTCCAGGCTGCAGGATGCTCTGGCAGGCGATAGGATGCTCTGCGAGGCTGCAGGATGCTCTGGCAGGCTGCAGGATGCTCTGCGAGGCTGCAGAATGCTCTGGCAGGCTGCAGAATGCTCTTCCAGGCTGCAGAATGCTTTGCCAGGTTGCATAATGCTCTGCCAAGCTGGAGAATGCTCTACCAGGCTGCAGGATGCTCTGCCAGGTGGCAATATGCTCTGCCAGGCTGCAGGATACTCTGCCAGGCTGCAGGATGCTTTGCCAGGCTGCAGGATATTCTGGCAGGCTGCAAGATACTCTGCCTGGCTGCAGGATGCTCTGCCAGGCTGCAGGATGCTCTGCCAGGCTGCAGGATGCTCAGTCAGGCTGCAGTATGTTCTCTCAGGCTGCAGGATATTCTGCCAGTCTGCAGGATGCCCTGCCAGGTTACATAATGCTCTGCCAGGCTGCAGGATGCTCTGCCAGGCTGCAAGATACTCTGCCAGTCTGCAGGATGCTCTTCCAGGCTGCAGAATGCTCTGCCAGTCTGCAGGATGCTCTGCCAGGCTGCAAGATACTCTGCCAGTCTGCAGGATGTTCTGCCAGGCTGCAGAACGCTCTGCCAGGCTGCAATATGCTCTGGCAGGCGACAGGATGCTCTGGCAGGCGACGGGATGCTCTGCCAGGCTGCAGGATACTTTGCCAGGTCACAAGATACTCTGCCAGACGGCAGAATTCTCTGGTAGGCAGAGGATGTTCTGCCAGGCTGTAGGATGCTCTGGCAAGCTGCAGAATGCTCTGGCAGGCTGCAGGATATTTTGGCAGGCTGCAAGATACTCTGCCAGGCTACAAGATACTCTGCCAGAGGGCAGGATGCTCTGCCAGGCGGAGGATGTTATGCCAGGTTGTAGGATGCTCTGACAGGTTGCAGAATATTCTGCCAGGCTTCAGGATACTCTGTCAGGCTGCAGGATGCTCTGCCAAGCTGCAGAATGCTCTGGCAGGCTGCAGGATATTCTGGCAGGCTGCAAGATACTCTGGAAGTCTGCAGAATGCTCTGGCAGGCTGCAGGATGCTCTGGCAGGCTGCAGGAAGCTCTGGCAGGCTGCAGGATGCTCTGCCTGGCTGCAGAATGCTCTGCCAGGCTGCAGTATGCTCTGCCAGGCTGCAGTATGCTCTGGCAGGCGACAGGATGCTCTGCTAGGCTGCATGTGCTCTGGCAGCCTGCAGATTGCTCTGGCAGGCGACAGGATGCTCTGCCAGGTTGCAGGATGCTTTGCCAGGCTGAAGAATGCTTTTCCAGGCTGCTGTATGCTTTGGCAGGCTGCAGAATGCTCTGTCTGGCTGAAGAATGCTCTGCCAAGCTGTAGAATGCTCTGCTAAGTTGCAGGATGTTCTGCCAAGCTGCAGAATGCTCTGCCAGGCTGCAGAATGCTCTGCCAGGCTGCAGAATGCTCTGCCAGGTTGCATCATGCTCTTCCAGGCTGCATAATTCTCTGAAAGAATGTCAGAGTGCAGAATGCTCTCGATATAGTATCTGTGGGTGTGTCTGTGATCACAGGGAGAGAATGCCTATTCGCCACGACATATATATGTCGTGCCGAATAGCTAAACTTGGTCAGTTAGCAAGAACTCGTTTAAAATGAAATCCTTTCTAGAATTTTCTTATAGGTTTAAAGATATATTTCTTTTTCATTTGTTAGTTTAATATGTTTATTATGCACCCCATACCCATCCTGTCGGCGGTAGTCAAAATATTACAGAGGTACATAATGGGTCCAGGGACTGGACTCCAAAGTTTTGATAGCTGAGCAAGTTACAGAGGTAATGAACTCACAATTACAAAGGAAATGAACTCACAATTTACAAAGGTAATGAACTCCAGGTAGGTCTGGTCACAATCATGACAAGTTACAAAAGTATTTACAGATTACAGAGGTACGTAATGGGTTCATTTATGTTAATGTAAAAATTAAGATTTTTGTTCTAAAAGAGCGTTAGAAAACTTACCTAACATTATTATAACAAGCGCGATTTAATTTAACCTATTCCTGCTCAGTATATTTTAGATAAGTTTACAATAATTTATTAATAAAACAATGAAATATATTTTTTTGTTAGGTTAAGAACGATTTTTGTGAAATTATTACATGCACAAATTTTCGCTTTCCTTATTCGGCAAAAAGCGCGTTGCTATTTAAGCCAGAATGGCAAGTTTTACCCATTCGGCACGACTTGATTATTACATTATATAATATATATATATATTTATATAATAATTATATATATATATATTATATTATATATATATATCCATGGGGAAGTGGAATAAGAATCTTTCCTCCGTAAGCCATGCGTGTTGTAAAAGTCAACTAAAATGCCGGGAAAAATGGGCTAGTAACCCCTTTTCTTGTAAAGATTACTAAAAAAGAATAAGAAGAGGAAAATTGTCAAAGTGGGAAGTCTGAATGTGCGTGGATGTTGTGCAAATGATAAGAAAGTAGATTGATTGTGGATGTTATGAATGAGAGAAGAAGCTGGATGTCCTGGCTTTAAGTGAAACAAAGCTGAAGGGGGGTGGGAGAGTTTCATGGTGAGGAATAAATGGGATTAGGTCAGGGGTTTCAAATAGAGTTAGAGCTAAAGAAGGAGTAGCAATAATGTTGAAGGATAAGCTATGGCAGGAAAAGAAGGGCTATGAATGTATTAATTCAAGGATTATGTGGAGTAAAATAAAGATTGGATGTGAAAAGTGGGTTATAGTAAGCGTGTATGCACCTGGAGAAGAGAGAAGTGTAGAGGAGAGAGAGAGATTTTGGGAAATGTTGAGTGAATGCGTGGGGAGTTTTTGAATCAAGTGTGAGAGTAATGGTGGTTGGGGATTTCAATGCTAAAGTGGGTAAAAATGTTATGGAGGGAGTAGTAGGTAAATTTGGGGTGCCAGGAGTAAATGTAAATGGGGAGCCTTTAATTGAGCTATGTGTAGAAAGAGATTTGGTAATAAGTAATACATATTTTATGAAAAAGAGGATAAATAAATATACAAGGTATGATGTAGCACGTAATGAAAGTAGTTTGTTAGATTATGTATTGGTGGATAAAAGGTTGATGGGTAGGCTCCAGGATGTACATGTTTATAGAGGGGCAACTGATATATCGGATCATTATTTAGTTGTAGCTACAGCTAGAGTAAGAGGCAGATGGAAAAAGAGGAAGGTGGCAACAAGAAGTAAGAGGGAGGTGAAAGTGTATAAACTAAGGGAGGAGGAAGTTCGGGTGAGATATAAGCGACTATTGGCAGAAAGGTGGGCTAGTGCAAGATGAGTAGTGGGGGGGGGGGTTTTGAAGAGGGTTGGAATAGTTTTAAAAATGCAAGTATTAGAATGTGGGGCAGAAGTTTGTGGTTATAGGAGGGTGGGGGCAGGAGGAAAGAGGAGTGATTGGTGGAATGATGAAGTAAAGGTGTGATAAAGAGAAAAGGTAGCTTATGAGAGGTTTTACAAAGCAGAAGTATGATAAGAAGAGCAGAGTATATGGAAAGTAAAAAGAAAGGTGAAGAGAGTGGTGAGAGAGTGCAAAAGGAGAACAGATGATTAGAGTGGGAGAGGCACTGTAAAGAAATTTTAATGAAATAAGAAAAAATTTTGGAGATGAGTTAAACAAGTTAAGAAAGCCTAGGGAAAGTATGGATTTGTCAGTTAAAACAGAGTAGGGGAGTTAGTAGATGGGGGAGATGGAGGTATTAGGTAGATGGCGAGAATATTTTGAGGAACTTTTAAATGTTAAGGAAGAAAGGGAGGCGGTAATTTCATGCACTGGTCAGGGAGGTATACCATCTTTTAGGAGTGAAGAAGAGCAGAATGTAAGTGTAGGGGAGGTACGTGAGGCATTTATGTAGAATGAAAGGGGGTTAAAGCAGCTGGAACTGATGGGATCATGACAGAAATGTTAAAAGCAGGGGGGGGGGGTTATAGTGTTGGAGTGGTTGGTACTTTTGTTTAATAAATGTATGAAAGAGGGGAAGGTACCTAGGGATTGGCGGAGAGCGTGTATGGTCCCTTTATATAAAGGGAAGGGGGACAAAAGACATTGTAAAAATTATAGAGGAATAAGTTTACTGTGTATACCAGGAAAAGTGTACCGTAGGGTTATAATTGAAAGAATTAGAGGTAAGACAGAATGTAGGAGTGCGGATGAGCAAGAAGGTTTCAGAGTGGGTAGGGGATGTGTAGATCAAGTGTTTACATTGAAGCATATATATGAACAGTATTTAGATAAAGGTAGGGAAGTTTTTATTGCATTTATGGATTTAGAAAAGGCATATGATAGAGTGGATAGAGGAGCAATGTGGCAGATGTTGCAAGTATATGGAATAGGTGGTAAGCTACTAAATGCTGTAAAGAGTTTTTATGAGGATAGTGAGGCTCAGGTTAGGGTGTGTAGAAGAGAGGGAGACTACTTCCCGGTAAAAGTAGGTCTTAGACAGCGATGTGTAATGTCACCATGGTTGTTTAATATATTTATAGATGGGGTTTTAAAAGGAGTAAATGCTAGGGTGTTGGGGGGAGAGGGGTGGGGGTTTTAAAATTATGGGGAATAAAATTCAAAATGGGAATTGACAGTTACTTTTTGCTGATGATACTGTGCTTATGGGAGATTCTAAAGAAAAATTGCAAAGCTTAGTGGATGAGTTTGGGAATGTGTTGTAAAGGTAGAAAGTTGAAAGTGAACATAGAAAAGAGTAAGGAGATGAGGGTATCAAATGATTTAGATAAAGAAAAATTGGATATCAAATTGGGGAGGAGGAGTATGGAAGAAGTGAATGTTTTCAGATACTTGGGAGTTGACGTGTCGGCGGATGAATTTATGAAGGATGAGGTTAATCATAGAATTGATGAGGGAAAAAAGGTGAGTGGTGCGTTGAGGCATATGTGGAGTCAAAAAACGTTATCTATGGAGGCAAAGAAAGGAATGTATGAAAGTACAGTAGTACCAACACTCTTATATGGGTGTGAAGCTTGGGTGGTAAATGCAGCAGCGAGGAGACGGTTGGAGGCAGTGGAGATGTCCTGTCTAAGGGCAATATGTGGTTGTAAATATTATGCAAGAAAATTCGGAATGTGGAAATGAGGAAAAGGTGTGGAGTTAATAAAAGTATTAGTCAGAGGGCAGAAGAGGGGCTGTTGAGGTGGTTTGGTCATTTAGAGAGAATGGATCAAAGTAGAATGACATGGAAAGCATATAAATCTATAGGGGAAGGAAGGCGGGGTAGGGGTCGTCCTCGAAAGGGTTGGTGAGAGGGGGTAAAGGAGGTTTTGTGGGCGAGGGGTTTGGACTTCCAGCAAGCGTGCGTGAGCATGTTAGATAGGAGTGAATGGAGACGAATGGTACTTGGGACCTGACGATCTATTGGAGTGTGAACAGGGTAATATTTAGTGAAGGGATTCAGGGAAACCGGTTATTTTCATATAGTCGGACTTGAGTCCTGGAAATGGGAAGTACAATGCCTGTACTTTAAAGGAGGGGTTTGGGATATAGGCAGTTTGGAGGGATATGTTGTGTATCTTTATACGTTGGTTTAGAAAGACACGTAAGAAAACACTATAACATATTTATTAGAAAACGTTTCGGTCCTGGGACCTTGATCACTTCTAACATACAGAGGTAGGAAGACATTATATATAGGCGGAGAGTGAGATGCGACGCACGTGACCTGAGGAATGTCATAAGAACATAAGAATGGAGGAACACTGTAGAAGGCCTATTGGCCCATGCGAGGCAGGTCCTTATCAAAAACAGCCTCTGCCTGTGATGAGGACGGGTAGACGATGAAATCACGTGACTCCTGTGTTGTTGGGTTGGTGCTGCTTAAGTATCATGTATGCCAATGTTTTTGAAATTTTGTAGTTTCCAGTGTTGCGTTCTATAGTGTCGGTGACGGCGATTAGTGAGGCTTCTAGGCACCGTCGGCGTTGAGGTCTGGTTCGGTTGAGAACGAGTTGTGCCTCATTCCAGTTCATCAAATGCCCGTGGAGTCTCTGTGGAGGACACATGCGTACCTTACATCGTCTTCTGTTAGAGGCATTTCGATGCTCATTCAGGCGGACTGCAAGATCTCTGCCTGTCTCGCCTACATATTTCTTGGGACAGAACCCACAGGGGATAGCGTAGACGCCTGCTGTAGAAGTTAGAGGTGTGGGGCTGCGTTTCGTGTGAGGTCTTTGATAGATGATGTGTTTATGGTGGAAACGTTGATGTTACTCATAGCAAGTGCCCGGCGAGTATTCGTGGCAACATCGCCACATGGGAGTACTATGAACTGTTTAGGGGGCTGTTTCATGGGCGGTTTGTTGAGGATAGCTTGTGCCTTGAGTCTGCAATCTCGGATGAAGAAAGATGGGAACTGAAGACGTGTGTAAAGGCTTGTGTTATGTAAGTGCATTCTTCTTCTAGAAAACAAGGGCTGGAGATGCGAAGAGCTCTCAAGAAGAAGCCAATGAGGACTCCTCTCTTAGTGGGGATTTTCTTTCTTTTTTGGGTCACCCTGCCTCGGTGGGAGACGGCCGACTTGTTGAAAAAAAATTTATATATATATATATATATATATATATATATATATTATATATAATATATATATTATATATATATATTATATATATTATATATATATATATATATATATATATATATATAATTGTGCCACGAACGAGTGGTATTGACCAATAACAACACTGCGACTAGCCAAGGACTCGAACCCATGCTGCTTTGGCCTGCCTCATGGTGGGCGAAAACTCATGACGCCTTAATGCGATCTTGGCTTAAATAGCAACACTCATCTTGCCATATAGGACAAGCGAAAATTTGTGTATGCAATAATTTCGCCAAATTCTTTCTGAACCTAACGAAAAAAATATATTTCAGTGTTTGTTTAGTATTAAATTATTGTAAACAAATCTAAAATGTATATAGTTGGGTTAGGCTAAAATAAATTGTTCTTGTTATAATAAGGTTAGGTAAGTTTTCTAAGATTCTTTTGGTGCAAAATTAAAAATTTTTACATTAACATTAATAAAAAAATATATCTTTAAACGTATAAGAGTAAATTTTAGAAAGGACCTAATTTTAAATGAGTTTTTGCTAATTGACCAGTTTTACATATTCGGCACGACATATATATGCATATATATATATATATATATATATATATATATATATATATATATATATATATATTATATATATAAAATTATATATATATATATATATTATATATATATATATTTAGGTAGTAGGTTGGTAGAACAGCAACCACCCAGGGAAGTACTACCGTCCTGCCAGATGACTGTGAAACAGAAACCTGTAACTTTTTGCATGATGGTAGGATTGCTTGTTTCTTTTTCTGTCTCATAAACACGCTAGATAACAGGGATATCTTGCTACTCCTACTTACACTTTGGTCACACTTCACAGACACGTACATGCATATATATATACATACATCTAGGTTTTTCTCCTTTTTCTAAATAGCTCTTGTTCTTCTTTATTTCTTCTATTGTCCATGGGGAAGTGGAAAAGAATCTTTCCTCCCTAAGCCATGCGTTTTCGTATGAGGCGACTAAAATGCCGGGAGCAATGGGCTAGTAACCCCTTCTCCTGTAGACATTTACTAAAAAAGAGAAGAAGAAAAACTTTATAAAACTGGGATGCTTAAATGTGCGTGGATGTAGTGCGGATGACAAGAAACAGATGATTGCTGATGTTATGAATGAAAAGAAGTTGGATGTCCTGGCCCTAAGCGAAACAAAGCTGAAGGGGGTAGGAGAGTTTCAGTGGGGGGGGAAAAAAATGGGATTAAATCTGGAGTATCTGAGAGAGTTAGAGCAAAGGAAGGGGTAGCAGTAATGTTAAATGATCAGTTATGGAAGGAGAAAAGAGAATATGAATGTGTAAATTCAAGAATTATGTGGATTAAAGTAAAGGTTGGATGCGAGAAGTGGTCATAATAAGCGTGTATGCACTTGGAGAAGAGAGGGAATGCAGAGGAGAGAGAGATATTTTGGGAGATGTTAAGTGAATGTATGGGAGCCTTTGAACCAAGTGAGAGAGTAATTGTGGTAGGGGACCTGAATGCTAAAGTAGGAGAAACTTTTAGAGAGGGTGTGGTAGGTAAGTTTGGGGTTGCCAGGTGTAAATGATAATGGGAAACCCTTTGATTGACTTTGTATAGAAAGGGGTTTAGTTATAGGTAATACATTTTTTAAGAAAAAGAGGATAAATAAGTATACAAGATATGATGTAGGGCGAAATGACAGTAGTTTGTTGGATTATGTATTGGTAGATAAAAGACTGTTGAGTAGACTTCAGGATGTACATGTTTATAGAGTGGCCACATATATATCAGATCACTTTCTAGTTGTAGCTACACTGAGAGTTTAAAAAGGTAGATGGGATACAAGGAGAATAGAAGCATCAGGGAAGAGAGAGGTGAAGGTTTATAAACTAAAAGAGGAGGCAGTTAGGGTAAGATATAAAACAGCTATTGGAGGATAGATGGGCTAATGAGAGCATAGGCAATGGGGTCGAAGAGGTATGGGCTAGGTTTAAAAATGTAGTGTTAGGGGTGTTCAGCAGAAGTTTGTGGTTTCAGGAAAGTGGGTGCAGGAGGGAAGAGGGGCGATTGGTGGAATGATGATGTAAAGAGAGTAGTAAGGGGGAAAAATTTTGCATATGAGAAGTTTTTACAAAGTAGAAGTTGCAAGGAGGGAAAAAGTATATGGAGAAAAAGAGAGAGGTTAAAAGAGTGGTGAAGAATGTAAAAAGAAGCAAATGAAGAGTGGGTTTTGGGTGTTATCAACAATTTTGTTGAAAAATTAGAAAAGTTTTGGAGTGGATTAACAAGTTAAGAAAGCCGAACAAATGGATTTTTCAGTTTTAAAAAAGGAGGGAGAGTTATTTTAAATGGAGAGTTTGAGGTATTGGGAAGATGGAGGGAATATTTGAGGTTGTTAAAAGTTATGAAAATAGGGAAGTGTGATTTGTGTATAAGGCAAAGGGGGGAATAACAATTGAGGAGGGGAGAGCCGTTGTGAGTGGGGGGAAGTTCGTGAGGCAGTAGGTAAAAAAGAAAGGGGGGTGGGCGGGATTGATGGGATAAAGATAGAAATGTTAAAAGCAGGTGGGGGGGTATATTTTGGGAAAGGGTGGTGCAATTTTTTAAAAAAAGTATGGGGGGGGGTAAGGGACCTAGGGGTTGGGGGAGAGGCAGCATGTTCCTTTTTATAAAGGGAAAGGGGGTAAAAGAGGTGCAAAAAATTATAGGGGGAAAAGTCGTTGATATACCGGTAAAGTGTATGTAGGTTATAATTGAAAAAGAAATTAGGTAAGAGGGGGAGAAATGTAGCAGAGAACAAAGGAGGCTTTAGGAAAGGTAGGGGGTGTTGGACCAGGGTTTACATGAAACATATAAGGAAAGTATTTAGATAACTAAGAGGTCATTTTGGGGATTTATGGATTTTGGAAAAGGCGTTAAAGGGTGGATAGGGGGGCAATGTGGCAGATGTTGAAAATTTTTGGGTATAGGAGGTTTATTTTACTGAAACAGTAAAGATTTTTTTTACAGGATGTGAGGCTCAATTTAAAGGTAGTAGGAAAGGGGGAAAATTTTTTTTCCCAGTAAAAGTGGCCAACAAGGATGTTGATTCCCCGTGGTTGTTAATATTTTATAGAGGGGTTGTAAAGAAAAAATGCGAGGGTTTGGCAAGAGGCTTGGAGTTAAAAAAGATAAAGAATCACACACAAAGGGGAGTTGTCACAGCTGTTCTTTGCTGAGACACGTGCCTTGGGATTCTGAAGAAAAGTTACAGAGATTGGTGGATATTTGGTGGGGGTGTGCAAAAGAAAAAATTTAAAGGTGAATACAGGAAAGAGTAAGGTTAATGAGGATAACAAAAAGTTTAGGGGGATGAAAGTTTGGGAATATCAGATTGGGGGAGAGAGTATGGAGGAGGTGAATGTATTCAGATATTTGGGAGTGGACGTGTCAGCGGATGGGTCTATGAAAGATGAGGTGAATCATAGAATTGATGAGGGAAAAAGAGTGAGTGGTGCACTTAGGAGTCTGTGGAGACAAAGAACTTTGTCTTTGGAGGCAAAGAGGGGAATGTATGAGAGTATAGTTTTACCAACGCTCTTATATGGGTGTGAAGCGTGGGTGATGAATGTTGCAGCGAGGAATGTTGTGTGCGAGGGGCTTGGACTTCCAGCAGGCATGCGTGAGCGTGTTTGATAGGAGTGAATGGAGACAAATGGTTTTTTAATACTTGACGTGCTGTTGGAGTGTGAGCAAAGTAACATTTATGAAGGGATTCAGGGAAACCGGCAGGCCGGACTTGAGTCCTGGAGATGGGAAGTAAAATTTCCCTGCACTCTGAAGGGAAGGGGTTTATAAAAGTTGCAGTTTAAAAAAATGTAGTGTAAAGCACCCTTCTGGCAAGACAGTGATGGAGTGAATGATGGTGAAAGTTTTTCTTTTTCGGGCCACCCTGCCTTGGTATTCCCGCCAGTGTGTAATAAAAAAATAAATAAATAATATATATATATTAAAATATATATATATATATATATATATATATTATAATATATATATATATAAAATATATTATATAATATATATATTTATGTAGTAATTTTTAGTGTGTAAAGTAGACAGATTATATATATATATGTCCTGCCGAATATGTAAAACTGGTCAATTAGCAAGAACTCATTTAAAATTAAGTCCTTTCTGAAATTTTCTCTTGTACGTTTAATGATATATTTTTTTTATTAATGTTGATGTAAAAATTTATAATTTTGCACCAAAAGGAACTTAGAAAACTTACCTAACCTTATTATAACAAGAACAATTTATTTTAGCCTAACCCAAATAAATATATTTCAGATTTGTTTACAATACTTTAATACTAAACAAACACAGTGAAATATATTTTTTTCGTTAGGTTCAGAATGATTTTGGCAAAATTATTGCATACACAAATTTTCACTTGTCCTATATGGCAAGATGAGCGTTGCTATTTAAGTCAAGATCGCAAGTTCTGCTTATTCGGCACTACATATATATATATATATATATATATATATGTCGTGCCGAATAGGCAGAACTTGCGATCTTGGCTTAAATAGCAACGCTCATCTTGCCACAATAGGACAAGTGAAAATTTGTGCATGAATAATTTCGCCAAAATCATTCTGAACCTAACGAAAAAAATATATTTCACTGTGTTTGTTTAGTATTAAATTATTGTAAACAAATCTAAAATATATATAGTTGGGTTAGGCTAAAATAAATTGTTCTTGTTATAATAAGGTTAGGTAAGTTTTCTAAGATTCTTTTGATGCAAAATTAAAAATTTTTACATTAACATTAATGAAAAAAATATATCTTTAAACGTATAAGAGAAAATTTTAGAAAGGACTTAATTTTAATTGAGTTCTTGCTAATATATATATATATATATATATATATATATATATATATATATATATATATATATGTATCTTACAATCTTAGTGTATATATATGCAGAAGGTTGGGAGTGACAGTGTTTGATCCTGGACCTAGTCGTTGCCTGCTAGTGGGGAACCATTGGGATTTCTTGCTTCTTTGTGAATATAATCACTCTTCAAAATTAAATGTAATTCAGTTCCAGTTACAGTAGTGGCCGTTCACTGAGCTTCCCAGGATTGTGGTTGAATTCTCATGAGGTGTGGTCCAGTGGACCAAGGAGCTGGACTAGTATTTCTGTGTGGTCCAGTGGGCCAAGGAGCTGGGCTAGTATTTCTGTGTGGTCCAGTGGGCCAAGGAGCTGGGCTAGTATTTCTGTGTGGTCCAGTGGGACCAAGGAGCTGGGCTAGTATTTCTGTGTGGTCCAGTGGGCCAAGGAGCTGGGCTAGTATTTCTGTGTGGTCCAGTGGGCCAAGGAGCTGGGCTAGTATTTCTGTGTGGTCCAGTGGGCCAAGGAGCTGGGCTAGTATTTCTGTGTGGTCCAGTGGGCCAAGGAGCTGGGCTAGTATTTCTGTGTGGTCCAGTGGTCCAAGGAGCTGGGCTAGTATTTCTGTGTGGTCCAGTGGGCCAAGGAGCTGGGCTAGTATTTCTGTGTGGTCCAGTGGGCCAAGGAGCTGGGCTAGTATTTCTGTGTGGTCCAGTGGGCCAAGGAGCTGGGCTAGTATTTCTGTGTGGTCCAGTGGACCAAGGAGCTGGGCTAGTATTTCTGTGTGGTCCAGTGGACCAAGGAGCTGGGCTAGTATTTCTGTGTGGTCCAGTGGACCAAGGAGCTGGGCTAGTATTTCTGTGTGGTCCAGTGGACCAAGGAGCTGGGCTAGTATTTCTGTGTGGTCCAGTGGACCAAGGAGCTGGGCTAGTATTTCTGTGTGGTCCAGTGGACCAAGGAGCTGGGCTAGTATTTCTGTGTGGTCCAGTGGACCAAGGAGCTGGGCTAGTATTTTCTGTGTGGTCCAGTGGACCAAGGAGCTGGGCTAGTATTTCTGTGTGGTCCATGGGCCAAGGAGCTGGGCTAGTATTTCTGTGTGGTCCAGTGGGGCCAAGAGCTGGGGTAGTTTTCG
>NW_026510392.1:0-10958 GCF_026875155.1 Cherax quadricarinatus | reverse complement strand
GAAAATAATTTTTTAAAAAACCCCTGTTTTTGCGGGGGGAAACGAGCCTACCTGTAAAAAAAAAAACGGGGAAAAATTTCATTTCCCTCCCGGAAAAACCCCCCATTTTAAACTAAATTCCCCCTTTTGAAAACCCTTTTGGAAACAACAAGGAAATTTAAACCAAAAAAATTGCCAAACCCCCCTTTTTGAAAATTTAAGAAAAGCAAAACCGAAAAAACCCAACCCCCTTTTAAAAAATTTAAAAAATTTCAGTATAAAAAGGGAAAAAATTTCAATACACTATGAAAAACCAAAAGGAAACAATCAAAATCTTAAAAAAAACCCCCCTGATAAGTAATAAAAAATTTCACTTTTCATAATAAATAACTCTATTTCCATACAAAGGATATTTTAACCAAAATTTTTAATCCTTAACATCATAGAATTCTCCAAGCATTAAATTCTACACCTCAAACAATATTTAAAATACGATAACCCAATAATATAATTTAATATTTTAGTAAAAAATAAAATCATTCCCTTTCCGGGCCTTTCTAAGCCTTTTGGCAGTCTTTTTAAATTTAACTATGACCCCCCACCCCTTTCTGTAACCACATTTATCCTTAAATAAAATTGTTTGAATTTGGGGAATTTGGTAACTAATAATTGGTTCTCAAATACTTGTGGCTTTTTTCCAATTACAAAACCCAAAATCGGCATTTGTGACTTATGAAAAGATTGGCTTCGGTGTTTATGTTTTTAAAACTTTAAGCATTAACGTTTAAATTTTCTCAAACATTTTTGTACAAATAAACTTACAGTTGGAAAACCCGGGAAATGAATTGCATTTTTTTTGTCGGAATTAAAACCTGCAGAAGCTCCATTCTTTTTCTTCAAAGGGCGTACTAGAAAACTCACATGGGTAGAACTTCTGTCTATGGGAAATTTTGGGGATTTCGTTTTCACGTTCCTTTTAATTCCCTGAATCTTTGGGCCAAGTTCCAATTTTAACTGATGAAAAATAGGAATAAATTTAATAACTTAAAAATAAAAAGTTTTTTTCGTCAAAGGGAGGTTTTAGTTTTCAAAATGTTTTTGTTTTTGTACAACAATTTCGCAGGACCCATTCAGGTAAAACATACAAACTTTTTTTTAGATAAAAGAAATTTCAGTTAGGCCCATTAAATTTTAATGGTTTATCTTAAAATTTCAAAAATGCCCGTCAAACGAAATACCTGAATAATTTTAAATGGAAATTTTTTTTCGTTTTTTTGATTTACTATTTAAACTGTGCTAATAGAACTTAAAACAGTCTAAAATTAACGAAATTTGAAGAAATACATAAAATGTAAAGTTCAAAGGTTTTTCGAAGGTTACACTAAAAAGGTTTTTTGAATTTAGTTTTAGGCCTAATTAATTGGGAGGGTGGATGGGGGGTTTGGTGGGATTTTAAAAGCCCGTTTGATAGCTATGGAGGAATGGTTGTCTTTAAGGGAATTAAAACACTTGAGAATACACCGCCCCCCCAAAAAAATTTTAGATATTTACTGAGTATACTAAAGGTTATGTTGCTTACATCAGACCTTTTATTTTTTTTGGGGGGGGATAGGAGTAACTCGGGGCCCCCTTAAAAACCCCTCCGGTACGGTATTAGTGGTGTTTGTTAAAATTTTATTATGGGAGAAATTTTGGGTTTGGACAGTTAAAAAGGGCCCCATTTTTGGGAAACTTAAAAGGGGGGATGTTTCAGGGCCTGGGGTCTTATTTGGGGTTTAATGTTTAAGTTTTTTTGAATGAAGTCATGAAAATTACATTTTCTAGTTGAAAACTTTTGGGGGTTCCCCCTTTTTTGGTTTATAGTATGTTTAAAACCTTTCAGAGTCGGGGGTTAAAAGGTTTTTTGGTTTAAGCTGGTAGTTTTCCCTTTATAGTGTTGATGAACAGATGTGAAGTAGGAATTTAAAAGAAAAATTTGCACCTTAGATTTTTTTCCGTAAAATTACCTATTTTTCGATAGTGAGTCCCTATGTTAGACCTATCTATGGTTATGGCTTTTTCCCCCAAACTGTTTTAGTTGTTTGCCAGAGCTTTCGGGGGTTTTATGAATATTCTTAAATTTTTGGAAAATAGTGCTTTGCCTTTGCTCCTTTTTTGCCTCTGTCCCTCTGTTCCTCACCTTTGGAATTAATTAGGGTGCAAAAACCCTGTTGTTTGTTTAAAATTTTTTTTTAGAAGCTGGTCTCTGTTTTTCATTTTTTTAAATTTATCCCCAGTGTCACCCCAGGGTTCAGTTTTTGGGTTTAATCCAAAACCCCCTTTAAAACTGGGGGCAATATTTTTTAAAGGGAAGGGTAGTGAACATTTTTTTGGGAATTTTTTCCCCAGGATCTTTTTCCCCCGGAAAACCCTTGTTATTTTTGGCCCAGTCACAATGTGAAAGCCTATTTCAGTGTTTTCTTTACTGTAGTTTTAGTTGACTTTTTTAATTGTCCTGTGTAGGCTTTTCCTACCCCCTAGGGTTTTTTCCTGGGGGCAGTAAATGAGGGAAATGATCACAAGACCTGGGGGTTAATGGACGAAAGACTGATTTAAGGTTTCAGCGCGGTTAAAGTTTTTTGGTCAGTTAGGGTGGCTGAGAACTGTGTGATCCGGGTTGGTGTTTTTAATTATTTGGGGGTTTTTTAGCTATTTAATCCTGGGGAATTTGCTTATCCTTTTGAAATGGGCCCGTTATTCTGTTGTGAAAACAGTATTGAAGTCGCCCAGTCTACGACTTTCCTCAAAATTTGGTCATTTAAAACCCCAAGGGTGACGTAAACCACCGCGGCAGGTGTGCTCCCCTGTCGTCAATTTTTATTTTTTCCCTTTTTTTTTTTTTTTATTTATTGGGATTAAATTTTTTCAAGATTAAAAATTGACGATTTTGATATAATACGTGGGTGGGGGGGGTTATACGTAGTTACATCCAACACGAACCCCCGACCCCCTTTTTTGACGTCATTTAAAATTCCGGTTTGGGATAGCCGGGGAAATGCTTAAAATAACGCTATTATAGCTTTTGGCTTTTTTTCTATCACAATTTTAAACAATTTTGGGCATAATAAAAAAATAAAATAACAAAGAAAAATTTGGGAAATACTCCAGGAAAAGAATGAAATTTGGCCCATACTTCCCGCGCTCCCCCTGGGGGAAAATAAAATTTCCATAGTCAGGGAAAGGGGGTTCCATTTTCCCCTTTTTTCACCTCCAGGGGCTTTTTAAATTTAAAAAAAAAACGAACTTTGGGGAACTATGAAAATTTCACTTTGTACTGCTGAGAAAAATGCTTTTTCTAGAAAAAAAAAATCGGTGGTCCGGTGTTTTTGCGGTTATCACGGAAGTAAGTTTTCACATAAAAAAGGGCTGTATTTTTTGTTTAAAAATAACAGGAATGAAAGAAAATTTCCCGAGAACATAAAAGGGAAAAATTTTTTTTACAAGCGGTAGTAGTTTTTGAATATTTTGTTTTGATTTTTTTTTGAGGCCAAAAAATCAGTATTTGGCTTTAATGTCAAAACCATTTCAAACTTTATTTTTTAAGAAAGAAGGGAAAGGGAAAAAATTTCAGTTCGGTGCCCATTTTTAAAAACAGTTTAGCATTGGGTTTTTTGCGTAGATTATTCCCAAAAAAACTTTCCAAGCCAAATTCGAAATACTGTTAATTGTATGTTTTTTAAGTAAATTTTTTTTTTTTTTAAAAATTTTTTTTTGAGCTATCTTATAGAAAACTTGGTCACATTACTATTGAAAGGAGCTTTTTTTAGTAAAAAAAAAAATGAAAGAAATCGAACGAAAAAAAAAAGAATTGGGTGCGAATTTTTTTTACCCCTAAAGGTTTTACGTCTACAAAGTTATTAAAGATATTTATTTGGGGATTAGGCTAATTAAATTGGCATGTTATAAAAAATTAGGTAAGTTTTTAAGGTTTTTTGGTACAAAATTATTATTTTTTCAAAAACGTAAATAAAAAAAATATATATTTTTAAATGAATGAGGTATATGAAAAACCCAAATAACACTACGGCGGGACAGAACCCCACGATCAAAAGACTCATAAACCTAGCGGGGGGGTTTTGGGGGTTAAAGGTCTCTGAACCCCAGGTTTAACCCCCCGTATATGGTTTTTATTGCAAAATGTAATAAGTTTCGTGAGAATTAGACAAAAATTATAGAAAGGACTAATTTTAAATGAGTTCTTCTAATTGCCAGTTTCACTTTTTTGCACGACTTTACACACAACACAACCCCACACAACTTATATAAATATTTTAATATTTATATTTAAACTTATGCTTTGTGTATGCTAATTGATCTGTGAAACCCAAAATGAACATGAAAAAAATCTCTGGAGTTGATAATATTTTTTTCAGCTGCAAAGTCCCCCTTTTTCCCCCCAGACTAAAGTCCTAACCTGGAATCTAAGTTTGTAAGAAAAATAAGCAGATTTTGGTGATTCAGTTAGGGTTGTCCCCTGCTACAGGTGAGTTCCCATCAACCTGAAATCACAATAATTTTCTGATGCATCAAATATTTTTCCCCTGATATTTTGTCTCTCAGTTTCTTTATCTGTGCTTTCTTGTCTTCAGGTTGATATTTTTAGCAAGATGGTTTAATAATGGAGATATAAGTCCTTCCCCGGCCTTTTTTACAGCCCTTGTTCTTCATGGCAGTCGCTGATAACTGTTCATATGCGGAAATTATATTCAGTCATTTTTAATCAAAAGATTTTGTTGGAGCCAATATTTCCTAAACACATCAAACTGAACACTTAACCCGGGCTGAACGATGATTCCCTAAAAAAGCTCTTTTTTACCTCTTTTTCTGTTTCGATAAGAGAAAATCCTGGCGGAACTTTTTCCACAAAAAGTTTCCCAATTATTCCCGGATTAATTCTTAAATGTCAGTTTTCAAAATCATTTATAAAATAACTATTAAGTCATTTTGAATTTTAAATATGATTTTTTTTCAAAAATAGAGTTACAAAAATGAGTTCAGAAATGAGTTACAAAAATAAAGTTCAGAAAAAAGGTTAAAAAATAGAGTTACAAAAATTATATTTTAAAGTTTTTTGGGGTTTAGTGCCAAAGATCATCGATTTATGAAACAAAAAAAGGTATCAAAAAAATTTTAATAATGAATATGGCTTCTCCGTTAATTTTAAAAAAATTTACCCGAAATTTTCCCTTTAATGATTGTGTTTAGAGAGGAAAATAAATTAATGTTTAAGGTTTAAAAAAACAGAAAAATGTTTTTTTTTTTTAAAAATGAGATCCCTTATGGGGTGGGTTCATTTTTTCCGAGGAGCGTTTTTAGTGGACGGTTTGAGAGTGTGTAGTGAGTGAGGATCCATTCGGACGAGGGGCGGCAGCCACGCATATCACGAGTCTCGACATTGCAAAAGGGCGGATTGCTGTGGGGTCCCAGGAATGTATGGCTTGTTAGTATATTTTGGGCGATTTTTTCTTATACAAGCATAAATAACGTAATATATTTTCCATGAATAGTTATAAATATGTGTAAGTTTAAAATGTGTAGGGAGTTAGGACTAAGTTTTCCTTTTCAGTTTTTCCTGGTAGTTGTCAGTGAGGGAATGTATTTAGATATTTGGATTGCGGGGCTTAAAATTTGAACTGAAAAGGGGTTTGTGCGAATTAGTCGGGGGAAGCAATATATCCAAAAAGCTTGTTTTAAAAAGCACCCCTTTTTTCCCATTTCGAAAAATTTTACAGAGTTGGGGTGTTTTTAAAATCCGCATACCAAACCGCATCCACCCAAATTTTCGTAAGAGATTCCCCAAAATGCATCCGTATCAACTTCCCTGAAACATCCCCAAACTTTTACATCCCCCATTAAACATCCCCATCCCCAAAATAAGTAAGGGGCATCCTCAACACATCCGCATCTGGGAATTTTAAATTTTCCCCCGATACATCTCTACCCCCAGAAGCTTTTGTTGTCTGTGCCCAAATTTGTTTTTGGTTTTCTGAAAAATTTCCCAAAAATGATTCGGTAAAAACGGTTTTTTTGGGAGATTAGCATATGGGTGGCCACTTGATCAAAAGTCCCTCAGAAAATAAGGTTTTTTTAAAAACCCTGCAACAGAATAAAGTGAAAAACAGATGAAGGGATTGAAAAATGAATTTTGTCTTTCCCCTTTTCCCCCGACGTTTTTCGTATACGTAAGGGTTTATTTTGCATATTTTTTGGGCGTTCACGTAAGCGGATTTAAGCAAAAAAACCCCCGTTTTTTTTCGACCTTCCCGTACGGAAAAAGTTTGATCTTTCAGGGAATCTTCTTGTCCCCCAGTTTTTGTAATAAATTTTTCCCCAAAGGGGCTTTTTCTGTGAATAAGGAGTATTATAAATACAGACTAGTGAAAGCAACCCCCTGTCTGGTGATTTAAAAATTTTCCCCAGAATTTCCAACTGGGGTCCTTGTCTGGGAATGCTAACTTCATTGAAATTTAATTTTGCGTTTTGGGAATGGTCTTTTTTTTTTAGGAAAAACCCAAAGAAGGGTTTGGGGAAAAATGAAAGTTCCACAAGATCCATGTGGCGTCATGACTTTAGTTATTCATCTTTGCCCCGGAAAATTAACTTAGCAGTTGGGTGTTTCACAGAGGTTGTTATCAATTCCCTTTTTAATTTCTGGTCAACAAACCCAACACTGTTCGTCGGAGTTATCTCAGCCCTTTCCCCATATTTTTGGGTTTTTTTTAAGAGTAAAAAAATTTCTTGATTATTTATTTATTTATTATTTAATGGGAAAAATAATCTACGATTGGGTTTACTGTGGTATAAATATATTTTGCTTATTATTTATCCAGTAGAATTTATCCTTTTTTCCCAAATTTCCCTTTTTTTTTATAAAATTTTAAGGTGACCTTTAAATTTTTCGGAAGCAGCCCCGTTCGTAAACCCCAAAAGAGCTAGAAAATTAATAGGGAAAATAAATGGCCCAAAACTTTCCTTTTTTTCCCCTTTTTTTTAGAAGAAATTTAAAAAAGAAAATTTACTAATGATATGTTCCTTTTGTAATATCTCAATAAATGGGAAAAGTTTCATTCAACGAAAGATTCACTTCTCTTGGGGAAACAAAATAGCCCCTCACTAGTGTTTGTGGGTCATCTTCCCCCCTCCACTCCATGCTATCAAAATGCAAGAGTGAAACAACAATCAGCAGAAAAATCTTTTCTTGATTCAAAGATTCAAAAAATTTCAGATCAAAACAAGCATTCAAGGTTCATGAGCTCGATTGTAGCGCCCCCCGCCCCGGGGGAGGGGTGGATACGTTTACTTTTCCCCTCAAGACCCTCTGCCCTTTTAACTTAGCAAAAATAGGTACCGGGGTTTTAAACGACTGGAATAGTCCCACCGGAACAAAACGACCTAATTTCCAAATTTTTTTTGCAAAAACAATGACTTCCATTATAATGTGCCTGATGTCACTCCCCTGTGAACCTTGTACTGTACTTGCAAAAAAAGATTTTATCAAATGTAAAGAGTGTGATCGGTCCAAAAAAAAATACAAAATATTTTCACACTATATTTGTCGACAAACCACAGCCTAATTCTACAAATTTTCCTTGGGGGTGATTTGTTACCATCCGGGAGAGGGAGCAGAGTATGGGGGGGACACCCCCCGTCCCCACAAGTAAAGGGCCAAACACCCCCCCGCGTATTGTGAAGCGCCCAAACCCGCAATTTGGGCCTCAATTTGGGTCGTGCGCTTGATCCAACTCATTGGACCCGCTTTTAAGCTGAGGGTTTTTATCAGGCGGGAAACCTTTAATTGGGGGTTTATCAGGCTGGAATCCACAAGGGGTGGTTTATCACGCTGGAAAGCAAATTGGGGGTTTATGGGTTATGAAATGATTTTATGGGGGGGGGATAGCAAAATTGAAAGTTTATGTATATAGCATGGGGTTTTTTCACACGGGGTTTACTAATTTGTTTTACGCATAATGAATTGTTTATCGGGGGGGTATACACTAATTAAAAGGTTTATGGAGGGTACCATATTGAATGGGTTTTCGGGGGAGTAAGCTAACTAACATTTTTTTCAGGCGGGATAGCATAACGGGGTTTTTCATGAGTGGTTTTAAACAGGCTGGTACAGAAATGAGTGGGTTTAAATTTGGGTTTTTCTAATTAAGCGTTTATCAGACGGGGTTATACCCAATTGCGGTTGATCAGAGGTTATTACTAAATAGCGGTTTTTTAGGGGAATAACAACTAGAGTTATCAGAAGGGACAAAAATTTTAATGGTTTTTTTAACTGGCGATGTAAAACTAATTTATTTTTATGACAATGAATTTGCATAATTGAAAGGTTACATCGGTAAAAGCACTTACTAAGCACTGCTAAATTTTTGCATTTCTCCTGCTATCAATAATCCCTTTTTTTCATACGTTCACAAAAATATTAATAAATTGTATTATAGGTGGTAGACAGCAACCCCCCAGGAGGTTACTGTCCTGCGGGTAGGTTTGGGAGACACAACCACCCAGGGGGTACACTGTCCTGTGTATTTAGACAGCAACACCCGGGGGGTACTACTGTCCGCGGTTAGGTTGGGAGACAGCAACCACCCAGGGGGTACTACTGTCCTGTGGTAGTGGGGACAGAACCACCCCGGGGGTACACTGTCCTTGGTAGGGTTTGGGACAGAAACCCCCCAGGGAGGTACTACTGTCCAGTGGGGTTTTGGTAACAGAAACCACCCGGGGAGGTACTATGTCCTTGGTAGTAGGTTGGGGACAGCAACCACCCAAGAGGTAAGTCTTGGTGGTTGGAGACAAAAAACCACCGAGGGGGGTTTTCTACTCCCCCGGGGTAGTTTTTTGGTAACAAAAACCACCCAGGGGGGAAACCTGTCCTGTGGTAGTAGGTTGGTAGACAGCAACCACCCGGGAGGTATTTACTGTCCTGTGGTAGTAGGTTGGTAACGGGCAACCACCCAGGGAGGTACAACTGTCCTGTGGTAGGTTGGTAGACAGCAACCACCCAGGGGGTACTACTGGTCCTGTGGTAGGTTGGTAGACAGCAACCACCAGGAGGTACTACTGTCCTGTGGTAGGTTGGTAGACAGCAACCACCCAGGGGGGTACTACTGTCCTGTGGTAGGTTGGTAGACACAACCACCCAGGGAGGTACTACTGTATGTGGTAGGTTGGTAGACGCAACCACCCAGGAGGACTACTGCCTGTGGTAGTTGGTAGACAGCAACCACCCAGGAGATACTACCGTCCTGTGGTAGGTTGGTAGACAGCAACCACCCAGGGAGATACTACCGTCCTGTGGTAGGTTGGTAGACAGCAACCACCCAGGGAGATACTACCGTCCTGTGGCAGGTTGGTAGACAGCAACCACCCAGGGAGATACTACCGTCCTTGTGGTAGTAGGTTGGTAGACAGCAACCACCCAGGGAGGTACTACTGTCCCTGTGGTAGTTGGTAGACACAACCACCGAGGGAGGTACTACGTCCTGTGGTAGTAGGTTTGGTAGACAGAAACCACCCAGGGAGGTACTACTGTCCTGTGGTAGTAGGTTGGTAGACAGCAACCACCCAGGGAGGACTACTGACCTGTGTATAGGTGTGGTAGACAGCAACCACCCAGGGAGATACTACCGTCCTGTGGTAGGTTGGTAGACAGCAACCACCCAGGGAGATACTACCGTCCTGTGGCAGGTTGGTAGACAACAACCACCCAGGGAGATACTACCGTCCTGTGGTAGGTTGGTAGACAACAACCACCCAGGGAGATACTACCGTCCTGTGGTAGGTTGGTAGACAACAACCACCCAGGGAGATACTACTGTCCTGTGGTAGTAGGTTGGTAGACAGCAACCACCAGGGAGGAACTACTGTCCTGTGGTAGTAGGTTGGTAGACAGCAACCACCCAGGGAGTACTACTGTCCTGTGGTAGTAGGTTGGTAACAGCAATCACCCAGGAGGAACTACTGTCCTGTGTAGTAGGTTGGTAGACAGCAACCACCCAGGGAGGTACTACTGTCCTGTGGTAGTAGGTTGGTAGACAGCAACCACCCAGGGAGATACTACCGTCCTGTGGTAGGTTGGTAGACAGCAACCACCCAGGGAGATACTACCGTCCTGTGGTAGGTTGGTAGACAACAACCACCCAGGGAGATACTACTGTCCTGTGGTAGTAGGTTGGTAGACAGCAAACCCCCAGGGAGGAACTACTGTCCTGTGGTAGTAGGTTGGTAGACAGCAAACCACACAGAGAGGAACTACTGTCCTGTGTGTAGGTTTGGTAGACAGCAACCACCCAGGGAGGTACTACTGTCCTGTGGTGTAGTAGGTTGGAAGACAGCAACCACCCAGGAGGAACACTGTCCTGTGGTAGTAGGTTGTAGACAGCAACCACAACAGAGAGGAACTACTGTCCGTTGGTAGTAGGTTGGTAGACAGCAACCACCCAGGGAGGTACTACTGTCCTGTGTAGTAGGTTGGAAGACAGCAACCACCCAGGAGGAACTACTGTCCTGTGGTATAGGTTGGTTAAGACAGCAACCACCCAGGGAGGAACTACTGTCCTGTGGTAGTAGGTTGGTAGACAGCAACCACCCAGGGAGGTAAATACTGTCCTGTGGTAGTAGGTTGATAGACAGCAACCACCCAGAGAGGAACTAATCTGTCCTGTGGTAGTAGGTTGGTAGACAGCAACCACCCAGGAGGTACTACTGCCTGTGGTAGTAGGTTGGTAGACAACAACCACCCAGGGAGGTACTACCGTCCTGTGGTAGTAGGTTGGTAGACACAACCACCCAGGGAGGTACTACCGTCCTGTGGTAGTAGGTTGGTAGACACAACCACCCAGGAGGTACTACCGTCCTGTGGTAGTAGGTGGTAGACACAACCACCAGGAGGTACTACGCCTGTGGTGTAGGTGAGACAGAACCACCGGAGA
>NW_026510391.1:0-14934 GCF_026875155.1 Cherax quadricarinatus | reverse complement strand
GGAAGGGGATCACTTTTATTACCCAAAACCTCTCTGCCCAAATTTTTATGCTCTAAAAAGGAAATAGTGGTTTACAATACTTGGAGTGTAAAAAGTGGGGGCCTGTGTCCGGAGCATAACACTTTTTTCCTTTAAAATGAATGTAGAAAGGGCAGGGGGTTTGAAAAATAAACAAAGGGAGATTACGAATTTGAAGCTTCAATCTTTTTGGCAATTAGCACGAAGCTTGGGCATAAAATACGCAGGCTTTCATCCCCAGACAGTCGAGTATGATACAGAATGTCCTTTTTCAATGGCAGGGACTGAGAAGGAGAAGAAATTCCCTTTTTTTTTTAATTCTTTACTAAGACAACCGGGCCAAAAATACGACGTAAAAACCCTACTGAGAGACGGAACATGACTTCACGATACTCGAAACGATACCCTACAACGACTCCATTCCATCTCCAAGATATATGGGGATACAGAACTCATCAGGCTAAAGAAACGGTTCCAGGTAAACCCTTTACAGATGTTTTTAAATTTAACGAACAAGGAAGTCCTATTGGATGATGAACACATTCACCTAAATCTCTTTAGCCTTTAGACTACTATTCAATCTAAGGAGAATTTCGAAGTCTAGAACGTTTTTTCCTTCCTCCTTTGGTAGAAGCCAGAGAAAATTAAAAAGGGAGAATTTTGACGTAGAATCTGCCTTTATGAATAGGATTACTAGGAAGAAAGGATCGAGTAATATGTATACAACCCTTCATTGACCTAGTAAGCAGCCTCTTGATCCTAAATATGAGGATAATTTAGATCTTTTTGAAGCTTAAAAAAGCGAAGGTGACAATGCTAAATTGGCTCTTAATTTTTATAAAAAACTCAAACCATACTGAAATTTACTTTTAAAAATTTGATTTAACAACCAAAATTTTTGTGGTTTCATTTTTTAAAATTTTAATTTTTAGAATTAAGTTAAATACCGGGTCTTGGGTGATTGAGAGAATTTTGGGGGGGAAAAAAAGGGGGGGTTGCCTAGGGTACTTCCGTTGTTTTGAGAGGCCTTTAAAATTTCGAGGGTTTAATCTTAATTATATTTTAATTAATGATAAACCCCACCGGAAATAATTGTTTTCCCATGAAAACACAAAAATTTAAGGACCGGGAAAAAGGAAATACCCCAAGGTTTTTAAGAGTTGGAACTCTTGGGAAAACGGGGTATTAGCAAAAACATGGACTAAGGCCTTTTTCCTTTCCTTTTAAAGGGGTTACAATGAATTTTTTTAAAAAGGGGTTTATAAAATTAGTTTGGAAAACGGGGAAAACCAAAGGAAATTAATAAATTTTAAATTCTTTAAAAGGGATTAGCCAAATCTTTCTCACCTGTCTTACGACGTAAAAAATGTTCAAAAACAGGCTCAGGAAAGGCGGTAGTTTTTTCCCCCTATTTGGGGAATTCGGACTTAAAAGGGGAATTCAACTTTCGAGTATTATGGCTGATATCTCTATAAGATCAAACTTGGCTAAAGTTTTTACTACTAGTAATGAACCCGGTAGACTATTATTAGAGGCTTACGGAGGCACAATAATAAAGTTCCCTTTATAAGATTTATGTGGAACTGCCTGGATATGTTAGGCTGGTTCAATGTGGGACTTTCAGATAAACCTTTTCCATTGCCGGCGTGGATCTATTAATCGGGAACGAAATTGATCCCAATTGGGTACGATACCCAGAGAGCCTCTGGTTTTAGATAATCCATGTGATTGTTAAATTATGCATTAGAAGCCTCTGAGGCAGGGACTAGATTTATTCACTTAATGTGGTCACCAGAGCCATGGCTAAGAACTCTAAAAAATTGTGGTATTCAACAGCCTTTAGAATGTCCCGATGAATTAGGTTTTGAACTTCCTGTTTGTTCTAGCGAAGAGCAATTTCAGTCGAGACCCACAGGGACAAAGTTTTACAGTCCCTGCGGGACCCCCTAGACCTAGAAAATGTAAATAAAGAAGAATTTCTTATAAGTCTCTATAAGGACGATAATAAGTTTACCAATAAGGATAAGAGGTAGGTTACCTTTTAGATGAAGACGTTTTCTTTGGAAAAGAGAAAAATAATGATTAAATGATTTGAGTTCAAAAGGAAACTTGTTAGTTGTTTGCCATCGTCCTTTCGTAATATAGTTTTGTGAACTAGAACATGATAATCCCTGGGAGGTTCATTTAAGGTCTCGTAAGACAGAGAAAAAAAGATTAGGAAATATTTTTTTTGGCCTCAGATGAGAACTCTTATATTGCTGACACACTAACGGAAATGCCACGTTTGTCAATAATAGGCCAAAACGGCACCACATTCCGCGGTTCTGCCCTTTTCTTCCAATAAAATGTCCTGAAGAACCTTTTGAAAGTTAGGTTATAGAAGTGTGGACCATAGACCCGCACCAAAAAGGGGTAACCAGTATATCTTCACTATTCATAGATATGGCCAACGCGGTATCCTGTTGCTATCCAATGTCCAAATTGTAATTCCGAAATTATTAGTGAGAGCTTTAATCGCTTCTTTGCTCAAGTAGGCCTTACCCGTGAAATTCAATCTGACCAAGGTTCTTATTTTACGTCTAAGATTTTTAAAGAGGCTATGTCTCGATTAGGTGTAAGACAGATTCTCTCTACTGCATATCATCCCAGTCACAAGGAGTGCTAGAAAGATTCACCACACCTTAAATCTACTTTACGTGCTTACTGTGAGCAATATTTCTCGTGAATGGGACGAAGGTTTACACTTTCTTCTATTCGCCCTCCGTGAAGCTGAACAAGTAAGGACTAATACTCTCATTTGACTTGATTGTTGGGACATCAGGTATGAAGGACACTAGCCATATTACGAGATTTTGGATAGGGAAGAGAGGACCTCTTCTTCCCCAGTCCTCTGCTTTGGAAAGAACATCTCTCCAATTAAAAAGCTTAGCTGCCGTGAATCTGACAGAAAGCTCAAGCCAAAAATGAAGAAATCTTACGACCAAAAGGCCTAAATCTCATTCATTCTATCCAAATGAAAATTTTTTTTTTTTGTATTTTATTTAAAAACTTTCTGCTTGATATTAAATAAAGATATAAAATGGGTAACAGTAGGATCCTCAACCTACAGAAACTTACGCTAAACCAAATTATTAACAACACATTGTAATTGACTAAAAGAGGTTACCCATATACACTCCACAAATTTTTCTTTATAACATCTATGATAAACATTATAAACTATAACTATTATAACTATATAAAATATAAACTATATACAACCTTTACAAATTTGTATAGTTAAAAGTATGGACATATGACAAAGGTTCACAGCATTCACTGGAGATAATCAGGATTACATAAATCCTACAATCACAATCTCAGTTATACAATTACATGCTCTTCCCCAAAAATTAACACCTTATTGCTAAATAAAATATCTAACCAAATATTACTAATATATTACTACAGCCCCTTCCCTACGCTGAGGCACATTATATAAAATCTGAGACTAAACCATACTGTTCCATTACAAAATTATTAACGAGGCATTACAATTTATGGAAGTTATTAGCGTTCCATCTCGCAGCAAACGGGATGAGCACATTATATAATGACTAAAATAAAGACAGTACACTCTCTAAAAACCCACATCACTCAACACCAAACATTAATTTAATAACCTCTCATTGCGATACAATTATCGCACATGAAATTTGCCCAATAAAGGCCTATAAACGCACACTATACATAAGCCCTAAAGCTCTTCACGGTCTTAAAACTATAATTCTTGACACCATTCACACTTCTAATTACAGAAGAAAGGTCGTGACGACCTGACACATCCTCAAAAACAGTATCTCCATTCGGTACTATGTTATTACTTGAAATCCACCTTTGGCTTCTGTCCCACTTGCCATGGCTACTAACAGTATGACACATCATCTACACCTTCATTATACCCACATGCACCATACTCTCACCCCTCCCCAGGAGGCGACACCGCTGTGTCCCCCTGAAAACCCCCTTCCGTATTATGTAATCCCAACCCCCCCCCCCCTTACTCACTAAGCCCAAGTCGTAGATTGAATGAGAAACCTTAACGTTAACATTCTATACCCTTCCGGAAAAATCCTTCTCCCAAATCTCATCCCCATTACAGTTCCTCTATTACGGACACATCAGTACGATTAAAACGTTACTGTAGTACCCGCCTCCGGCACCCTCACAATTCCATCCACCTCATCACCCACGACTATATATATTATTTAATCCATATTATATAATCAAAGCTCTTATAACACCTCATCGAACCCTCCCCATCAGGCTTAGTGCACTGCAGAACCCACACCCCGGCCCCCCACCCCTGTACTACCCTACATACCCACTACCGAACACCCTCCAGTCCCACTAAAAGTATACTGCATGGAAAGCCCGTTCTATCCTCCCCACAGATTCCACACTCTCGCCCACCAATTACCCCTCTGGTGCTTAAATCCTCCCCCGACGGTAGTATGCCATGCAAAAAACGATAATGACCCATCCCTACCCTAGGCTTTAACGTCAAACTTGCTAACCTATACCAAATATCTTCACATGGTACATTGGGAGAAACAATTCCATCAACTGGTATACAACCAATCCTGTATACCAAGCAGCTTACACAAAACCCCTACTCGAATTTTCCTAGGTTGTAACACATCAAAGCCCTCAAAAATAGTTTCACATTCCCTCAACTCACACCACCATACAACTACCCATCCTATCATATACTTTTCCCAGCTGCCCTCCACTCCCACCTTCCGCCCAAAACTCCCATTTAAGAAACACACATTTAATCCTCCTTCCAGATCCAATCAACCCCCAACCACCTGGGCCCCACGCTAGCATTACAACTGCTCTCCCTCAGCCAATCGCACCTTGAACCCCACCAAAAAGTTAAAACACTCCGTCTCAGATTTCCCACAATCGCCATTCCCTGTTATAATGGGAACACGGCTGCCTAGTGCCAAACCTTACTATACAATAATAATTTAATAACAGTCACTCGTTGCACGAGAGTCAGATGATGAATGGTCGCAATGCACACAGGACACCCCTGAATCACTTCCATTAATCTATTCGAGTTTTCCTCTCGAGAGCAGGTCCAAATCATCCTTAAGGTGATCCAAAAATTTTTAAAGACACAGTTTGTTTTCTCACAACGTTACAGCTCCCCCCCCTCAACCCAATATACCCAACCACATGATCATTGTCTTCTCTCTATCTTTACCTGCCATCCCTGTTGCATTTCAGAACTGTTGCACAACATTAATCCAAAACACCCAACGCCATCCCCTACGAACCCAGGATGTTGTATAGTCTAACGTATCTATATCACGGCCACCCATTCCCTAACCCACCCCATACCTCCACTAGTGGTCACATACAACAACGTTCAACATTCTTTAGAAGGGGTCTGAATGCACGCAAACAACGATTTGTGACATGGGACACCCCCCCTGCCTTAGTACCCTACCCTTACAATATCCTCCCCAAGCTTTCCTTTAATCTGTACCCTCATCTTGGCTCCATTGTACAACGTGGTACCCATTTAAACAATTTCTCCCCCTAACCTGCCTCCTCAAGATAGCTCACAATATGCTCACCTCTTTCCACCCTGGCATAGGCCCCCTGCCAGTCTAAAGCAAACCAATGTCCGCCCCCTCCCTCCCCCCCCTTTTGACTCCACAAATATCTCTCAGGTTTTCCATGACCCTCAATATCGACCTTCCAGGCAAAACATACTGCGTTTTCGAAACCACTTCTCCTTACCACACATTTGACCGATTTCCCAAAGGACTTAGCGAACAACTTTTAATCAGCACTTAACAGAGATATGGCACGGTTACTCTTGAATCCTTGAGGGTGTGTGCCCCCTTACTCCTCTTGAACCAACACTACAACTGCTGTTGATCTTGCCTTGTCCTCCAATCACCACCCTTCTCCTTCATATGATTAAATAACCAAACCATGAAACCCCTTATCACCTCCAATGTTGGAGATAAAATTCAGCCGGGAGACCGTCTATTCCGGTGCTTTGCCTTTCCTCATTCACCCTTAAAGCCAACTCTAATTTCCTCCTCTGTTATTACCCCCCTAAAGCCTTTCTATCATATTCCCTAAATTTACAAGTCACATACTCCTCACACCTCTCTAATTCCAAACATTTCCCACCTTCCCACTTGGCTATTCACCTTCATAACATTTATCGCATACGCAACACATTCCTTTTGTTGTTAGTATCTCCTGACCCATTCTATAACCCCCGCCATCTCGTTTTACCTCTTAACCTTTGTTTTTGACTTCTCGGCAACACACACGCCGATGTTGTCACCCCAAAAGCACCTCTCTACCCTGACCTGACCCTTACAGACTTGAAACCTCTAATTTTGTAACTCCCTCAGTCTCCCCTTGACCTCGGACAATTTCTCCATAGGATAGTTGCCCCCCACTGCCCCCTTCCCATAACAGCCCTGAACCTGTCCTCCAGATAAGTTTGAAAGCCCCATATTTATAAATCAATTTATACGTGTGCCCCCCCCACATAATATTTCCTAATTCCTTTTCTTTGCCAACACAATACTCCAATTGTTACGACATCTTCCACTCCCTTGTGCCTCCTCGCTAAAGCTCCTTCCATAGGACGAAAATCCCTCTAAACCCCTCCTACTCACTCAATGCACTTATATTTAATTTCCAGTAACTCCTGTATATATCTGCAAGTCGACCTCCCACCCAACTCCACAACAACTGCTCTATGATCTGATCATGCTTTCTTCACGTTTGAAAGCTCTCACTACACCCGTGAGAAAGATACACTCTATATAACCTCGCTGCATTACACTTTCTCCTAAACATATGTATGCTCTGTACTCCCACGCCCCCCCCTCGAATGAGTCTCTTAAACCAAATATCCCTTCAATAAATCTCGTAGGCCACCGACGCATAACTGGCCCCTTCAGTTCCACATCAGCCCTCCTATGACGCACATTTCCAATCACCTCCTACTATCTCCACCTCCGGTAATGCATGGAAAAAAAACACATGGTCCTCGCACACAAAATCCTTGCCTTCACCTGTCGTTATTCTCTGCAGGAAGGCATATACGCTTATATAAAAGCCACAGTTTCCCATACCACAAAACCATCTATGCGCAACAACCTACCCCCTCCCCCCCTCACTTCTCTGCAAAACAAACGGCGGCTGCCCCTAATTAATATACCCACCCCCCCTTTCAAACGGGCAGATCAGGCAGGACAAAGTCTACCACCAGAAACCCCTCCATCTCCAACAACACTACCCTCTTTAAAATTGTGCTCCTGTTTGAACACAACCATCAACTCTACAATTTATTCAGAAACATTCGAAACCATTCTCTCTTTACCTATTACACATAACCATTAAAAGTTTACTGTCATACACCGGAGGCCTATTAAGTTTCACCCCTGCCTCTCTCTCACTATTCCCGATGGCACAGAAGTGTGTGGACCACTTGTCACCTGCCACACTTCCCTCTCTCCCCCCCCTTTTTTCGGTGCCTCCTGTCATGGCCACACTACCTTCACCTTTCTGCCAATAATTTGTTCCCAGTCCGTTGCGGGCTGGCGATTAGGACATCATATGATTCCGATGCAGCGGGCTCTCTTTCTTGTGAAAGGCGCATCTCCCCATGGCTTGAGTCTGGGGGATGCTTCACAATGTACCTTACCTCACTTTAACACAGTGGCAAGATCTCGGTGACACCTCAGTCCAACGCGTCACTCCCGTGTCCGAATTGTTCTGTTTTTGATGCCCCACTGCCTTCACCTCGCTTCTTACCACCCTGTAGTCAGCGAGCAGCCACCTCCTCAGGCGGTGACAAGAGACTTCAGAACTCGGCTAATTCCTCCTCAGTTCCAAACACTTTCCTCCTGTATTTTTGCTCACCCGATCCACTGGAAGTGTGTCTGGACCTGGTGACTGGTCTAAGGGCCTCCACCTCTCCCCCAGCCTATACGTAATACACTATCTCGCTCCATTGACGACACGCCCTCTTCACATCGTTGATCAACGCCTGCTTCGCCCGGTGTAGAAGCGGTGTCCGCCCCTGGGCCTGGAGCCTCCGTTGCCGCTACCAACTCCGCCGCTATGCGATCATATTCCCCACATTGTCGGCATGTACGCCTTTGCCCACGTATGGACACCATGACCTGTGTCCTGAATTCCTTTAGGTACACGTAAGACGGTATGGGGTGTCACAATGTCTTTTTAGGTTAAAAGTGCCTCCGGCATTACTGTGTAGGCACCAGACACCCACTTACCATGTGGGCCCAAATGACACAGTTCCTGTATTCCTCAAAAACTTTTCTGATATCTGTCTCGTCCGCCCTCAAAGGGGACATTACGCTGTTTTAATCCATGTATAAAGCTGGATACATCGTTCATCCTCACACGCACAGCTGGTGTTGCCATCAAGATTACGTCCTGAAAACGGTTGGGACCAACGACTCATAAAACCATTGCTGAGAGCACGTTTTACAAAAAATTCTTCGTTGCTCCGTTCAATGCTGGCCCGGTACAATCTCTCCATCTGAATTCCTTAGTGTCTCATGATGATTTTAGGTAGAATACTGGGATGACGCAGGCGGTTTATTTCCCCACTGTGAAGTTCAAACACCGACAAGTTCAGTTAAATCCTGCGTCTATAACTGCACGCCTGTTGACTAATGGTAGTTCATCTGTTCTGACGACAGAGGCCGCGACAAGCACCACCTCCACCTATGCCATGTCAGGGTAAATGAGGCGTTTGTGCGAGGAGGTCTGCTCGGCCCAATAGCGATTGCAGACAATATGAACCAAATGGAATTAGTGTTAGTTAAAACTTATATTCAAGGACATTCTTTAAAACTAGATATTTGGGGCCATATGGAAATAGTAGACAAAGAAAACATGAGGTTGAATTATTCTGGTCGTGAACCAGGACGTCGTCTAAGTAAAATTAAGAGGTATCACAAGATACTTAAAGAAGTCGAGTCCTGCCTTCTCCTACTATTTATTACCTCTATCCAACCTTACATCCACTGTAATTATGGAATGACACTGTAAGGGAAAAGATAAGAGGAATTTAGATAACATAATTGGATGTTTTGAAAACTAGACATTTCCTCGAAGTTCTTCCTACCTCCCAAAAAATTTCAAATAAAAGAGGTTAATCACTAAATATAACTCTATCTTCAAAGATATCCCTACTCCTTGTTCATTGGGTTTCCACGAACATTGGAATTGTTAGAAGATAGTCCATTAATGCAATCCCTTGCCGAGTCTCTAGCTTCCTTGCTATGCAAGAATTAATTCAGCAAAGAAATAAATAACATTACTGGGAAATAATTGATCGTACGCAGTTGGACACCTGGGCCTCTCCCTGTTTAATGGTCCAAAACCGATGGTACCTGTACGCCTATGCCACGGATTATCGTCATAAGTAAATTCAGTCACCAAACCAGATGGTTGTCTTCCAATTACCCTGGATTGACGATTTTATAGATGCTGTAGCAGTGCCAACTTTGTGACCAGATTAGACTTACTGAGAGGGTTATTTACCAGGTGCCGTTAACTCCTAGGGCCCAAGAGAATTACGGGTTCGTAGTAGTTAACGGAACAGGATATTTACTATAAGGTTATGCCTTTCGGCTTGTGGTACGCCCGCTCCACTTTCCAGAGAATTATGAACCTTTTAGCCAACCCCTTAGAAGGTGTTGAGGCATATTAGACGACCTGGTTGTTTTTAGTGATGATTGGCAGTTCATTTGAAAGATTAGAGCAACAACTTGAAGGGCATTGCAGAAATTCATATTTTCACTGTAAATTTACAAAATGTGAACTTTGGTAAAGCCCCAGATTAAAATATCTCGGTTTTAAAATAGGGAAGGGGACTAGTAGCCAACGACCAGTACAAGGTCCCCTAGCTAATTTAAATTTTCTGACGCTCAAGACAGGAAAGCCCTCAACGATTTTTGGGGAATGGCTTACTTATTACAGACGTTTTTGCCCAAAACTTTGCTCAAGTTGCCTCCCCCTGCCACTCAGACTTGACAGTCCTAAATACTATAAATTTAATTGGTAGGAAACGAGGAATTGTGAAAAGCTTTTAAACGTTTAAACGGGTTTCTTTTCCTTCCGCACCAGTATTGCGTGACACCCAATTTCCAAATACCTTTCTCCCTCCATGTTGATGCCAGTTGATGCAGCAATAGTGATGTCTTATTGCAATCCTTCCCAAAATGGTAATATTCTACATCATTATGTTATTTTTCCTATAAATTGAAAGAATATCAAAGATCCTTATTCATCCATATGAATAGAAGCCCCTGGCTTTAGTATTGTCCTTAGAACACTTTGACGTATACCTCGGTTTACTTCCTCTTGTGATAAATTTTTACTCAGGACCATAATCCTCTAACTTTCATAAATTCTATGAAATCAAAAATGTTAGAATATTACGTGGGCGTTTAAGGATCCAACCTTACCGATCTCTTTTTTCACATAAATGGTTCGAGCAACGTTTTAAACGATGCTCTCTCCGTTCCTAATATATTGCCTATCTACGGACAATTCTTTGCAGTCTCGCAGTGTTCTGGTCCAGTTCTAGCAAGTGGATGACTAAGCATTGGGATGATGTACCTCCATCCCCTATACCGCTAGGTTTGCTTTCTTCCACACCATCGCATCTTATAAACGCAGAGATATTGCTTGTGGGCCGGGGGGTGTCATGCCCCTATGTTAATTTTTTAATATTACATTGCGATTATTTCCTTTTAAATAGCTAAATGGAAAGGAACGTCCTTGTATTATTAAGGCTAATTATTTTTAACAATTATTATAATTTATGTAACATGGCCATAAAGTTTTTTTGGAGGTTATAGTTAACCTGCCTGCCGCCCGGTGTGCCGGATGTATGGTTTTTTTTTTAGCTGTGATGTTCGATGGGTTATACTCCCACCTTCCCCCCCTTTATGTTCAACTACTCTACTGAGTGTTGGTGGAGTCACGTCACCGGACCCACTTGACTCGTATGCTCAAGGTTGAGGGACGAGCAAGTGAACAAGTAGCAGCAACGAGAACACTCCTGCAGTCTATGGTAACTGGCCAAAGGTTTATAATCTGGCCTGGACATAGTCTTTTTATTCTGACTGCTTCCAATTGGGAAAAACAAGACTACTACATTTAAAAGGAATCTATATAACTATATGTAATATCTAGGATCTCCTCCTATTTATTTTTTTTTTTATTATCACTCTGGCCGATTCCCACAAGGCAGGGTGGCCCGAAAAGAGAAAAAATTTCACATCATTCACTCATCACTGTACTTGGCAGAAGGGTGCTTTACCTACTGTTTTTAAACTGGCAACCCATTAACACCCCTCCTTCAGAGTGCAGGCACTGGTCTTCCCATCTCCAGGACTCCAAGTCTGGCCTGCCAGTTTCCCTGAACCCCTCATAAGTGTTACTTTGTCACACTCCAACAGCACGTCAAGTATTTAAAAACCATTTGTCTCCATTCACTCCTATCAAAACACGCTCACCACACATGCCTGCTGGAGTCCAAGCCCCTCGCACACAAAACCTGCCTTTACCCCCTCCCTCCAACCTTTCCTAGGCCAACCCTACCCCGCCTTCCTTCCACTAAAGACTGATACCACTCTTGATGTCACTCTGTTTCGCTCCATTCTCTCTACATGTCCGATCAACTCAACAACCCTCCTCAGCCCTCTGGACAACAGTTTTGGTAATCCCGCACCTCCTCTATCTTCCAAACTACGCATTCTCTGCATTATATTCACACCAACACATTGCCCTCAGACATTGTCATTCCACTGACCTCCAGCCTTCTTCTCGCTGCAATATATCACCCGTGCTTTCCCCCTTATAAGGCATTGGTTTTTAAAAACTATACTCTCATACATTCCTCTCTTTGGCCTCCAAGGAACAAAGATTCTTTGTCTCCACAGAATCCATAAGTGCACCACTCACCCTTTTCCCCCATAGTTTCTATGTTTCACTCATCTTTCATAGACCATCCGCTGACACGTACACTCCATATATCTGACTTACATATCACCTCCTCCATACTCTTCCCTATCAATATTGATATCCAATCTTTCATCACCTATCTTTTTGTTATCCTCATAACCTTATTCTTTCCTGTATTCAATTTTAATTTTCTTTTGCCACCCTACCAAATCATCCACCAATCTCTGCAACTTCTCTTCAGAATCTCCAAGGAGCAAGTGTCATCAGTCAAGAGCAACTGTGACAACAAAACCCTCCCACTTTATGTGTGATTCTTATCTTTTAACTCACAGCCTCTTGCCATGACCCTCGCATTTACTCTCTTACAATCCCATCTATAAATATATTAAACACACATGGTGACATCATACATCTTGTCTTAAGGCCCTACTTTTACTGGGAAATAATTGCCCTATTTCCTACATACTCTAACTTGTGCCTACTATCCTGTAAATCTCTTCACTGCTTTCAAGTAACCTACCTCCTACACCATACATACCTGCAACATCTGCCACATTGCCCCCTATTCCACCCTGTCATATGCCTTTCCAAATCCATAAATGCCACAAAGTCCTTTTAGCATTATCTCAATACAGGTTCACCTTTATGTTTCACTGTAAACAACTGGTCCAAAAACCCCTACCTTTCCTATGCCTCCTTGTCATCTGCTATTCCTATTCTCCGTTCTTACTCTTAATTTTTCAATAATACTCTAACCATTTCCCACTTTTACAGGTATACTCAACCAGACTTATCCCCCTATAATTTTTGCACTCTCTTTTGTCCCCTTTGCCTTTATACAAAAGGAAACTGTGCATACTAGGTAAACTCAACGGATACTCTTTGCCAATCCCTAGGTACCTTACCCTCTTCCATACATTTATTAAATAATTGCGCCAACCACTCCACAAACTATATTCCCAACCTGCTTTTAACATTTCTATCTTTATCCCATTCAATCCCAGCTGCCTTACCCCCCTTTCATTTTACTACTGCCTCTCGAACTACCCCCTCAATCACCAACTGGCCTCTTCCTTCACTCCTACAAGATGTTATTCCTCCTTGCCCTATACACGTTTCTCTGCTTCCCTATCTTCATCAACATTTAACAACGTCCCAAATTATTCCCTCCATCTTCCAATACCTCTAAACTCTCCATTTAATAACTCTCCTCTCTATTTTTAACTGACAAATCAATTTGTTCTCGTGGCTTATTAACTTGTTAATCTCACTCCCAATACTTTTTCTGTTTTTCAACAAAATTTGTTGATAACATTCTTCACCCAACTCTCTCATTTCTCTACTTTTTTCATTGCTTCACCATTCTTAACCCTCTCTCTTTTTCTTCCATTACTCTTCCCTCCTTGCATCACTTCTACTTTTAAAAAACTTCTCATATGCTAACTTTTTATCCCTTACTACTCTATTTTACATCATCATTCCACCAATCGCCTCCTCTTCCCTCCCGCACCCACTTTCCTGTAACCTCAAACTTCTGCTAAACACTCTAACACTACATTTTAAATTACCCCATACCTCTTCGACCCCATTGCCTATGCTCTCATTGGGCCCATCTATCCTCCAATAGTGTTTATATCTTACTCAAACCCTGCCTCCTCTTTTAGTTTATAAACCTTCACCTCTCTCTTCCCTGATGCTTCTATTCTCCTTGTATCCCATCTACCTTTTACTCTCAGTGTAGCTACAACTAGAAAGTGATCTGATATATCTGTGGCCCCTCTATAAACATGTACATCCTGAAGTCTACTCAACAGTCTTTTATCTACCAATACATAATCCAACAAACTACTGTCATTTCGCCCTACATCATATCTTGTATACTTATTTATCCTATTATTATATTGTATTATTATTCTTGTAATTATTTTATTATTATTATTATTATTATTATTATTATTATTAATATTATTAGTTTAAGGAACTGAAGCACAGATTCAGTTCCCTAGATCAAGAGCCCTTAACCATGTATGCACTACTACTACTAATAATATATTTGGACATGATACATAGTTGTACAAGTAATTATAGTAGTTGGGTGTATAAAAGCACGTTGTATGTAGAACATTATGGGCAGCTTAAAATTAACTTAAAATTAACTAAGCAATGATAGGTTAAGTGGTAAAAATTACCAACAATAATAATAATAATAATAATAATAAAATTAATAATAATACAATATAATTTGTAATTTAATAATGAAAGTGGCTTTCTTTGTTCCAAATTTTATTATATGTAAAATTGAACCTTGCAAATAAATAAATATTTTATTTATTTATTTATTTATTTATTTATTTAACCCATTGACTGTTGCAACCCCAAATCCTGAGGTGTCTCCTGGTGTCGCAAAATATTTGAAAAAAAAAAAAAAACTTATGAAATGATAGAGAATCTTTCCCCAATGGTAATGACACCAAAAGTACGAAATTTGATGGAAAATTTATGGAATTACGCTCATGGGAAGTTAGTGACCTCGGCGATATTTACGAATCGGCGATTTCGCCCACTTTGAGCCCTATTTTCGGCTAATTCCATTGTTCCAGTCGACCAAACTCATAGCTATTTCTTTAGAATTCCATTTGTATTATCGATTGGGTACAAGAAACTGCCCATTTACTGATTTCAACTACCCAATAAAGTGGTCAGAAATTGGCAATTTGCCCAATTTCATGCAAATTAAAAAATATGCCAATTTCAAAATAGGGTCCAAAATGAACAATGCAGACATTTCTGGCTCTAAAATAACATTTTCTTTGTTCATCAGTCACATCTGGGGCCCCCCTTTTAATACTCTTGTTTTTATTTTGAATTTTTACTCAAAAAATAGAA
>NW_026510390.1:0-14065 GCF_026875155.1 Cherax quadricarinatus | reverse complement strand
GTGGGGGGGGGGTGGGGGGGGGGGGGGGAAAAAAGGTTAAAAAGGTGGTTTGTGTGAAGTTTAAAAATTGGGGTTTTGGGGTTTCCCCCCCGGGGTTTTGGGTTTAAACCCCCCCATAAAACCCCCCTAAAACCCCCCAAATGGAAATTTTAAAAAATATTTTGAAATTAACCACAAATAGAAAAAACTGATTTGGGGAAACAAAACCAATAAAAGTTAAACAAAAGGAGGCAAGACAGTAAAAAACCCCAAACAAAAACCACAAAAAACAAACCCAACAAACGCAAACCAACAAACAAAGCAAAAATAAAACACCCAAAAACACGGGGGGTTGGAAAAGGGAAGGAAACGGAAAAAAATTTATTGGGGGGGCAAAGGGGGAAAGGGAGGGTTGGGGGGGTTAAAATAGGGAGGAAGAGAGGGGGAAGAAAAAAGGGGGGGGTTGGAAATGGGGGGGGGGGGGGGGGATAGGGAAGATTGGGGGGGAAGGGGGTGGGGGTTTGGGGGTTTTTTTTTGTTTTTTTTTTGGGGGGGGGGGGGGGGGGGTTTTTTTTTTTTAAAATTTAGGGGGTTTCCCGGGGGGGGGGGGGGGGCCCCCGGGGGGGGGGGGGGGAGGGGGGGGGGGGGGGGGGCCGGGCCCAAAGGGGGGGGGGGCTGGGGGGGGGGGTGGGGGGGGGGTTTTGGGGGGGGGGGGGGGGGGGGGGGTGTGGGGGGGGGGGGGTTTTTTTGGGGGGGGGGGGGGGGGGGGGGGGGGTGGGGGTTGGGGGGGGGGTTCCCCATAAAAAATTCCCCCCCCCCCCCCGGGAAAAGGGGGGGGGGGGGGGGGGGGGGGGGGGGGGGGGGGCGGGGGGGGGGGGGGGGGGGGGGGGGGGGGGGGGGGGGGGGGGGGGCCCCGGGGAAAAAGGGGGGGGGGGCCCCTTTTGGCCCCCCCCCCCCCGGGGGGGGGGGGGGGGGGGGGGGGGGGGGGGGGGGGGGGGGGGGGGGGGGGGGGGGGGGGGGGGGTTTGGGGGGGGGGGGGGGGGTGGGGGGGGGGGGGGGCGGGGGTTTCCACCCCAAGTTTGGGGGAAGGGGGTTGGGCCGGGGGGGGGGCCCCGGGGGGGGGGGAAAAGAAGAGTCACTCGAGCAGGGGGCAAAGTTACTGGTAATGGGCGATTTAAAACCAAACAGGGGGGAACGCCCGGGAAAACCCCGGGGCCCCACAGGGGGCCCCCGAAACATGGGGGGGGCCAAAGTTGTTTATGGGGTACTTGAAAACCTCATGCATCAACTTGTCAGGGACACAACCAGGGGAGAGGGGGGAAAGGATGGGGGCCAGCAAGACGGATCTTTGTTCCCCTTTGAGCAGTTAGACTTTGGAGGAATCACTTACGAGAGGCCCCTTGGAGCTAGCGATCAGTGGTTCTGATTTTTGACTATATAGTAGATTTTTACAAGTGGAAAAAGGTAACAGGAACTAAAGGGGACGGGCCCCAAACTATAAAAGGGGGGACTACACAGGTATGAGAAACTTCCTGCAGGGGGGTTAAAGGTTGGGAAAAGAAAAATGGTAGGGAATTAGTAAACGAATGATGGAATATGGGGCAAAAAAGTGAAAGGAGGCAGGGGAAATTTTTTTCCCCAAAGGGGAAACAAAAATAATAGGAAGCCCAAAAAACGGGGCCCCTTTGGTTTACCCGAAGGTGAAAGGGAGGAAAAAAAACTAAGTGAAACAGGAATGGAAAAAGGTACGGGAGGCATAGGCCCCAGGAAAAAAAGGAGATTAGTAAAAGAGCCAGAAACGGTATGCACAGATAAGGGGGGGAGGCCCGGGCGACAGTATGAAAAGGGACATAGATGGGAAAGTCAAATCTGCCCCAAAAATTCTGTATACCCAAATTTAGGAGGAAGACAACATAAAGGGAAACCGGTGAAAAGGGCTGAGGAAAGAAGGTGGGGGAACTCACAAGAAACGTTCAAGAGGTATTTGAGGAGCTCAACACGAGTTTTAAAGGAAGTTTTTCAGTAAAAACAGGAAGGATTTCTGGGGGACAGACCAGATGGGACCCCAGCAAAAATTTAAAACCAACAAGTTTTTGGGCAAACATAAATAAGATGAGGGGAGGTGAAAAAAACTGCAAGGGGGACATCGATACCTAAAAGGTAAGGGGACCGGACAACATCCCCCCATGGGTCCTTAGAGAGGGAGCAGATATTTTTGGGGGTGCCACTTACCACAATTTTAAACCTTTAAAAAAACACCCCGGGGAAACGGGAAAAACTACCTAAAGGTAGGGAAAGGAGGGGCAAATGTATTTCCTTTTTTTAAAAAAGGAGACTGAAAAGGGCACTAAATATTGACCTGTGTCTTTTGGAGGGGAAGTATGCAAAATTTGGAGAAGTTTATGGGAGGAGAGTGGGGGGAGCCCCGGGAAACGGAACAAGATTTATAAATGCCCCCCAGACGGATTCCCCGGAAAGGGAAAATTTCCTGTGTCAAAAAACCGGGGTTTTTTTTAATGATAAAAAAAACAGAAAAAGGACACGAGAGAGAGGGGGGGGTTTTGGGATTGCATCCGTGGAACTGCAAGAAGGCCTTTGACACGGGTTCCTCAAAAGAGATTGTGCGGGAAGCTAGAGCATCAGGCTTTTATAACGGGAAAGGGCACTGCAATGGATCAGAGAATACCTGACAGGGAGGCAACAACGAGTCTTTGGTACAAATTGATGTATCACAGGGGGAAACCTGTGAGAGCGGGGCCCCACGGGGGTTCGGCCCTGGGAAACCATTTGCTATTTTTGGTATATGTGAAGGGACATAAAGGGAAAGGGGTTTTGACTCAGAAGTGTCCCTGTTTGCAGATGATGTAAAATTTTAAGGAGGAGAATTAAATTGATGATGCCCGGGCAGGATTTAAAGAGACCGGGGACAGACGGGGACACCGGGCCCCAGCAAATGGTTTCTCAAAATTTAATCCTCCCAAATGCAAATTTCTGAAGTTAGGGGAAGAGCACAAAACCACAACGGGGTATTGGCTAGGGGGCCCAAAAGACTGCAAACCTCACTAAAGGAGAAAGATTTTTTGGGGTGAGTATAACCCCGAGCATGCCCCCGGAAGCACCCCATCAATCAGATAACTGCTGCGATATGGGCGCCTGGAAAACCCCTGAAAACACCCATTCCGATCCCTTAGAAAGGGGAATCATTCAAGACACGAAACAGGTTTTATGTCAGGCCCATACGGGAGTATGCAGCAACTTTTTGGGAAAACCCCACTTGATAAAGCACGTCAAAAAAAACTAGAAAAAGTACAAAGGTTTGCGACAAGGTTATTTTCCAGAGCTAAGGGTGCCCTTTTGGGAAGAAAGATTAAGGGAAATGGCCTAAAACGACCCCGGGAGGAAGGAGGGTCAGGGGGGGAATGAAAAACAAACAAAAAAAAATACTGCAGGGAAATGACGGGTGGAAAAAAAGACGGGTTTTTCCAGAGGGGGGACACAGCACAAGGGGGTTTCACAATTGGAAAGTTGAAGACTCAGTGAATCAAAGGATGTTAGGAAGTTTTTTTCTTCGGGCATAGAGTAGTCAAGTCGTGGAATAGTCTAGAAATTTGAAGTAGGGGAGGCGGGAACCATACTTTTTTTTAAAAGGCGAGGTATGTTTAAAGCTCATGGACCCAGGGAGAGAGAGGACCTGTAGCAATCATAAAGAGGGGGGGCCCAAGGAGCTTGATCGACCCCGCAACCAAAATTTGGTGAGTAAAAAATAGGTGAGTACACACACACACACACACACACACAACACTTATACACACACACATATATAAACACACACAACACAAAACACACACGCACACACACCACCCCACACACACACACACCCCACACACACACACACACACACAACACACACAAAACACACACATACACACACAAAACATACACACACACACACCACCACCTACACAGGAGAGATGGGGGGGGAATGTTTAACGACTTAAAAAATACTGAGGGGAATTTGGGAAAAAGGTGGACAAAAAAAGGGGATTTTTCCAGGATGGACACAGCAACCCCGGGGACAAAAATTGGGGAAACTGAAGCACAGATGAATAAAAGGGGATGTTGGGAAAGTATTTTTTCAGCCACAGAGTAGTCAGGAAGGGGGAATGGGTTTGGGAAGCGAAAAGTGGAGGCAGGATCCTTTACATAGCTTTAAGCAGAGGTACGAAAAAGGGGCTCAGGGGTTGGGGAAAGTGACCTAGTAGCGCCCAGTGAAGGGGGGGGGAAAGGGGGCTTGGACTCGACCCCTTTCAACCTCAACTAGGTGAGTACAACTGGTGAGTACACACACAAAAACACAACACACACACACTGTAAGAAAGTCCCGGGTTCAACCCCCCCAGGGGGTTTGGGGGGTTTCAGGTCAAAAGAAGTTGTGAACGGGCAAAGGACCACTGAGACTACTTTACAACGCAAAAAAGCCCCCTTTACCTTTCATACATAAAAAAACCCAACAAAAATTCCACACAAAATTCCCACCCACACACCCCACAAAACCACACAAAAACACACACAAAAAACCCCCAACATGCACACACACACAACACACACACACACCCCACACCCCACCCCACACACACACACACACACACACACACACACATATCCAACTCACAAGGGCACCCCCCCCCCCTCCCCAAGTGAACATCTCCTTTTTTCCCCCGGGATCCCCCCCCTCCCTCTTTTCCCCCTCCCCCCCCCCTTTTCCCCAGACCCCCCCCGAACCCTCCCCCCACCCTCTCCTACATACCACAGTTCCTCCACTACCCCCCCCCCCACACCCTGACATACACATACAAAACCAAACATGCAAAACTACAAAAGGTTTCCCCCCACTCTGAGGCAATCGGGAAAAAAACAAAAAGGGGGTTGTCAGAGAGCAACAAAAAAAACCAAGGGACAGGAGGGGGAAAACTGCAAAGGAAGTTGGGCAGCAAAAGCTCAAAAAAAAGAGATCTTTAATGGGAAAAAAACTAGAAAAAACCTTGCATGAAATGGAAGAAAAAGGATAGATAGGGAAAAGGGGCGGGAAAGTGGGAGCTGCATGTCAAAGCGGGGAAAAGGGGGGCTGGGATGCAGAGTTTAGAAGGGGGAACTAAAAAAAACTGAAACAGCCAAAAAAAAACTAAAGAACTTTTTTGGGTTTGAAACAGAGACTGCTCCCCTAAACCCACAAAAAAGGGGAAACTGTAGGGAAAAAAGGGGGCCCCAACTGCAGGGGGGAAGCTCTTTTCAGAGGGCCCTTTAGAAAATAAAGAGCTAAGTTTTTATGTGGGGGGCCCAAAAACAGACAAAAAACAGACCCCAAAAAAAACCCCGAAAAGGGGAAAATGGCAGGCCACTGAGAAAAAGTAAAATAACCCATTAAAAACTGAAAAAAAGGAAAGCTGCAGGCAGGAAACCAAAAAAAACCTAAAGGGGATAAAACGGGGAAGGCAGGGGGAGAATGAAAGGGTGGGGTCGGGTCTTTGTGAAATGGGCTCCGGAATTTAAGGGGAAAATGTGAAGCAAGAAAAAAAAGGGGAAAAAAAGAATTTGAAAGCATCATAAAAGAAATTTGGGAGAAAAAAGGGAAAGGACCCACGGGAAAATTTTTTTGGGAAAAGGGGGGGGTTTGTAAAAAAAAAAACCCGGCCAAAAAAATTTCCCTTTCCCGGGGCAGAAGAAAACTCGGACCGGGACCCTGCAGGAAAAGCACGATTAAGAGCCCATCCCGGGCATACGGGAAAGGTGTATCTGATGGGGCCCGAACACAAAAAGAAAGGCAAAAACTGAGAGGATGGTAAAAAGGGCGAAAGGGGGAAAAAAGGGGTTTTTTTTTGGAGAAGACGACAGGAGACCCCAGCCCCAGGAAGATCAATACACCCTCCCCCACAATTTCCTATAAAAAGCCCCCCAACCAGGTCAACCCAGTGAAACCCAAAAACCTCTAAATCAAAACCCCCAAATGCCCACCCAATGCCCCCCCCCCCAAAAACATTAAAAACCCCACCCCCCAGCGAAAAACCCCCAAATTTCCCCTTTAAACCAGGTCCCCCCCTTTCCCCCCAACCCCAAAAACCCCTCCCAGACTCCAGTCTTAGAAAAGAAGGAAGGTGGGGGTATACAAATGCAGAGGGAAAAAACAAAAATATGAGGAGTGGCACGAAAAAAATCAAAGAGCCTTCACCAGACATAATAGCACTAAAAGAAAGAAAATTTAAACCAGAATAAAAAACAGATTCAATTTTCCCCATTCGGATACCAAATCCTCGGAAAAGACGAGGGAGGAGGGGGGGGCCGGAGGAGTTGCACTCCCTCATTAAAAACCATGGGTTTTTTGAGAAAGGGAAGGAAATGGATGGCAGGGGGAAAAGGGGACTCCCTTATTGGGAAAAACAACCCATTTAGAGGGACATAAGGTGAAAATTTTGCAGTAATGTACAACCCCCCAAAAACCGGGCAGGAGGCCAAGAAAGGATGATGAGACCAAACCGGGGCAATGATCGAAAAACACTAAACCCAGGTGGCCAGGGAGCACACATGGGGGGAGCAAGGGTTAAGTAGGGTATTTTTAATCACAAGGAGATTGACGGGAAAAAACCGGGGGCCCCCTGGGGGGCCCGAAACATGGAGAGCCAAGATGATGGATTTGGGGGGAAAAAAAAAATAAAAACCCCCCATGCATCCCAAAAAATTTTGAGACACTACCAGAGAGAGAGGAGGGAGAACCCGCAAGGGCTGGACCTTGTATTTTCCCCCATGAGTAGTTCGAACTCGGGGTATCATGTATGAAAGGGCCCCTTTAGAGCTAGTGTCATGGGGGTTTTTGTGGGTTCGATACCCTAGTTGAACAAGTTTGGGGGGGTACAGGAATGGCTGGGAAAAAAACCCCCCTACAAAAGAGGGAATTTCTCAGGCATAGGAATTCCTTCAAGACATTAAGTGGGGAGAGGGAAATGAAAAAGGGAAAAACCCTAAAAAGAAATGATGGACCCCTTTTAGCAACAAAATGCAAGGAAAGGGAGATGGTGGTTTTTTTCCCAAAGGAAAAAAGAAATAATGGGAAGAACCCGAAAAGGGGTCCCCTTGGTTCACCCCAAAAGGGGTAGGAGGCCCAAAAAATAGGGGTACTAGATATTTGGAAAAAGGGACAGGAAAAGGGCAGGAACTCAGGAAAAAAAGAAAAAACAGCCCAGGGGGGGGGGGGGAATTTTTTGGGGGGAGGGGGGGGGGGGGGGCCCAAGAAAAGGAATAGCACAAAAAAGGGTAAGGGAAAGGGAAGGGCCCCAAGAGGACCCAGTCAAAGGGCAGGTTAATCACCCCTTAATATGGGGTTTCCCCAAAAAAGGGAAAAGAACCTTGTCCTCCCCGTTTTGGGTTTTACCCCCTAAAAATTTGGGGCAAAATTTTAACCGGGGGGGCCCCCCCGTCTTGGGAATTAAAAAAGGTGGGGGGGAAACTGCAAAGGCCCGCCCCCTCAAACCCCGGGGGAACCCAAAAAACCCCTTCCCCGGGTCTTGGTTTGGGGGCAGAGGGGACTTCCTTCCCACCTCCCTTTTTTTTCCCCCCCCTCCCCATAAAACATGGCTTTAGCCCAAATTTTTGGGGACCCCTGGGGATTCTCGGACCCTTAAAACCCTCCCCTGGGGGTTTTCAAGGTTTTTAAAAAAGGCCCGGGGGGGGTGGGGCCCCCGGGGAAAAAAACAATTTAAACCAAACCGGAAATTTTCCGGGGGAAAAAATCCGTTCCCAAAAACCTTGGGTTTTTCGGGGAAAATAAACCCGGGGGGGGGTTTGGGGTTAAAACGGTTCTTGCCCCCCCCCCCCCCTTTATTTTTTGGGAAAAGCCCCCAAGGAAGGGCCCCTTTTCCCCAACCCCCCAGTCCTCAAACAAGGAAAAAAAAGGTTTTTTAAATGCCAAAAAAGGCCCCAGAAAAGGTTTCAAAGGGACAAATAAACAAAAGGGAAAGGGGGGGACTGCAAATTTTTGGAACAAAAAGGGGAATTTTTACCTGAAAAAAGGGAAGGGAACCAAAAAGGAAAAATCAAAAAGGTTTTCCCCGGGGAAAAGAGTTGGTCCCCGGGGTGGGCACCTGTGACAACGGGGTTTTCCCCAGGGGTCAGTCCTAGGGCCTGTGCTGTTCCCTTGGGATATGTAAACGACATAACTGGGAAAAAAAAGACCAGAAGTGTCCCTTTTTTGCAGATGTGCGAAAATTAAAAGGAAAAATCAAAACGGTGGGAAACAGGAGGACTCCCAAAAGACCTGGACAGGCTACAAGGGCCCGGGCCAGCAAAATGGCTCCTTGGGAAATTTTAACCCTGCCCAAAAGCAAAGTCATGAAAATTTGGGGAAAAGGGGAAAAAAGACGCCGACACAAATAGTTTTTGATGGCCAAAGACTTTCCCCCAAAAACAAATCAAGGGAAAAAAAACTGGGGGGGAGTATAACAACCCAGCATATCTCCTGAGGGGGGCCATCCAAACAGATAACTGCATACGGGCGCCTGGGCAACCTAGGATAGCGTTCCGTACCCCAGTAAGGATCGTTTAAGGGCTCGTATACCTTTTTCGTCAGGCCCCAAATGGAGTTGCACACCAGTTTGGGAAACCACCCTAGTCAGGGCCCTCAAGAAAAATTTGAGAAAGGCAAAAATTTTCAACCCAAAACTAGTCCCCCGAGCTAGGGGATTGTCCTACGAAGAAAAAGGTTTAGGGGAAAAAGGGACGGCACGGAGGACAGGAGGGCCAAAGGGGAGACTATAACGACATATTAAAAAAACGCGCGGGAAAAGACAAGGTGGACAAAGCGGGATGTTCCAAAAGAAGGGGGCACAAAAATAAAGAGGTACAATTGGGGAAATTGAAGACTCAGATGAATCAAAAGGGGTGTTAAAGGGAAATATTTTTCAGTCATAGAGTATTTAAGGGCCCTGGTAGCCTAGAAAATGACAAGTGGAGGCGGGAAAACCCTACATAGTCTTAAGGTGAGGTATGATAGGAACTTGGGGGAGGGGGAGAGAGGACTAGTAGCAATCAGCGAAGGGGGCGGGGCCCGGAGCTGTGACTCGACCCCCGGAAACCCCAAATAGGTGAGTTCAAATAGGTGAGTACCACACACACACGCACACACACAACATACACACACACACACACACACCACACACACAAAAACCCCAAAAAACACAACACACCAAAAACCACCACCACACACACACCACACACACACACCCCACATAAAACACACACACACACACACTCAACCCCATAAAACACAACACACCACACACCCCACACACGGCCAAAACACAACAATACCCTACACCAAAAGTCCAACCCCACACCCCACACACCATACCACACCAAAACACACACCACACATACACTCCCCACTTTCACACTCCCCACACAACATACACAAAACCCCACATACACAACACACACACCCCCACACAAAACACCACCACCACAACACAACCCCAACCATTTACAACACACCCCACACAAAACACACCACACACAACACAACACACAAAACAAAACAACACCACACACACCCCCACACACACACACACCCACACACAACACACACACACCACACCACACACACACAACACCACAAAAAAACCCCCCCCACACACACACACACCACAAAACACACAACAAAACACACCACACACACACACACACACAAAACACACACACCCACACACACACACACCAGGCGACAACCCAAAAAACCTCACAAAAAGGGGGAAAATTAAAAAAAACTTCCCACATTTTTCCCCCCTCAAAAAAGCTAACCAATTTTGTGTCCCCATTTTTATCTTTTTGGGGCTTGTAAAAGAAGTAATTTTTTTTCTCTTCAACCCCCTGTTTGACTCTTGCTGGGAAAAATTTTACGAGGGAGAGGGAGTGGGTTTAAAGGCCCCCTGGGGCTGGAAAAAAAGAGGCCCAAAATGGTACCCCGACTCAAAAGTCTGTAGGGAAAAAAAGTAAGGAGAAACCCCGGGAAGGGACCCGAGGATATTAAATAAAAGGGAAGGGAAAGTAGAGGAAGGGAAAAAACAGAACTGGGGAGGAATAGGAAAAAAAAAGGGAAGATAGAAACATCTAGTTTTTAAAAGGTCCCGCACTTCTCCCTTTAAAGTTTAAAAAAAGGGGAATGTGGTAGAGGGGGGAGTTTGGAGGAGAAGGAGGAGGAGAGGGAAGATAGTTTTTTGAAAAAGGGGGACAGTAAATATGTTGACCCGAAATGTTTTGCAGGGCGTAGGGCCGGAGCCTGACTTTGTGTGAAAGGGGCAGTCCCGGAACCCCTCAAAAAGGGAAAAACGAAGAGCAAAATGAGTGGGGGAAAAGGGAAATGAGTGGGAGAAAAAGGGGTGAGGTGAGAGGTGTGAGTGAAAAAGTGGTGCGAGAGAGAGAGGAGTGGTTTAGGAAAAAGAGGGGAGAGAAAAGAGGAAGGGTTTTTTAAGGGGAGGGAGGGGGAGAGAGAGAGAGAGGGAAAAGAGAGAGAGAGAGGTGAAAAAGGAGAGGGGGGGTTTTTGGTTTAAAAAAGGGGGGTTTTGAAGCAATGGGGTGTGAGGCAAACTACAAAAGGAAATGAAAAATCGGTTTGGTCTGAGGAAGGGAAGAGTAGGGTTTCCCAAATTTCCCGGGTTTAAACCCCCGAAACAAAAGGCAGGGCAAGTTATACCAGTTTTTTTTTTGGGGGGGGGGAGAGGGACAGAGGTGAGGGGGGGGGGAACATGGAGGAGAAGGCCGGGGGTGGGGGCGTGGTTCTCATGCAGTCATTTAAAAGTGAGGGCAAAATCTGGGGTAGGGCACCCCGTTTATCCTTTATGTGTGGGCCCTGTTTCCTTCCTTGTTTTTGCTTTTTCGTAGACATTGGCCTGTTTTTTTTTTTTGTGCGTGTTTTACTTTTGTTAAAATTGTATATAAAAGAAACTCATGCAAGATAAAATACAATCTCTATACAGAGGGTTTAAGGAAATTATTTACCACATATGGGAAATTTTTTATTAATTTTGATGAAAATTTATATATTATATAAAATTTTTTATATATATATATAAAATTTTTTAAAAAATAATATTATATTTTATGCCAAAAAGAACACAGTAAACAGGTGATTTCAGAATATGCAAAAAAACCACTGTGGAAAAAAAAGGGAAAATTTCCCAAACGCTTTTGTGACTACTTTTACATTTTTCAAGGAAATATGATAAAGTATTTGTCACGAAAAACGCTTGGAATTTCTCCCATTTTTTCAGAGTGGTTGTTTTTCATATTTTATATATATAAAATATAATATATTAAAATATATATATAATTATATAATATATAATATATATATATATAATATTTTTTATATTTATTTTTAAATATTTTATATATAAAATATATATGCAATAAAATCACAAATTTAAAAAGGTGATTTTTCAAAAATATGCAAAACAACCACTGTGGAAAAATAGAGAAATTCCAAGCGCTTTTGTGACTATTTACATTAAACAAGAACTTGATAATGTGGGGTAGTCAAGAAAGCCTTTTGGGAAATTTTTCTAAATTTTTTTAGAGTGGTTGGGTTTTTCATATATTTTATTAATATATAATATATATATATATATATATATTAATATATATATATATATATATATATAAAAAATATATAAATATATATATATACATATATATTTTTTTTTTATATATATATATATATATATTATATTTTATATTTTTATATATATATATATATAAAATATATTAAAAAAATATAATATAAAATATATTTTAATATATTATTTTATAAAATAATATATATATATATATTATAAAAATATAAAAATATATATATTACCTGGGAGGGGTTTTTGGGGGGTTTAACCCCCCCCGGCTCGGGCTGAGAATAGGCCCCGTTAAATTTTATCAGGGTCTGATCAACCCCGGCCCGTTACTGCTTTGGCCCCGGGGGGGGGCAGGTACTTAAATTTAGGTGGCCCGTCCCAGCGCCTTCTTGAAAGGGAGCCCGGAGTCAAATTTGGGAATCCCCCTTAAAAAAATGTGGGAGTCCCTTTTAACATCTTGGGGGCCCCAACATTATTGTGTTGTCTCTCAAGGTTTCCCTTTTGGCGCCCCGCTTTTTATTGGGGAAGTTTTCATCTCCTGCCGGTTTTTACTTTCATAGAGAATGATTTTCGTTCGTAATTTGGTTTCTAATCCCCCTAGTATTTTTTCCCGGGTATATTTTATTTTTCTCTCCTCGCCCCCGCTTTTTCCGGGGAAAACAAATCAAAGGGAAATTCAACCGTTCCCGTAATTTAGGGGCCTAATGTGGTGTGGAAAGTTTTTTGTTTCACTCTCCCGGTTAGCAATTTTTGCCTGCCTTGAAAGGGGGGGGTTTTTGTGTAAGCAGTATTTCAGCCCAAGAGAACAACGATTTGAAAAGAATCAAAGGGCTTGGCATCCCCATTTTGGGAAGGGTTTTTAAATTTTCCATCCATCACTTTTTCCTAGCAGATATGGTAGATACATTGTTGTGGTCTTTGAAGGCGAGATCCTCTGACATTATCACTCCCAGGTCCTTGACATTACTTTTTTACTCTATTGTATGCTTAGAATTTGTTGTATACCCTGATACAGTTTTAATTTTCTCTCTCTCTCTCTCTCTCTCTCTCTCTCTCTCTCTCTCTATATATATATATATATATATATATATATATATTATATATATATATATATAAAATATATATATATAATATATATATATATATATATATATATATATATATATATATATTATATATATATATGATGTGTGTGTGTGTGTGTGTGTGTGTGTGTGTGTGTGTGTGTGTGTGTGTGTGTGTGTGTGTACTCACCTATTTGTGGTTGCAGGGGTCGATTCATAGCTCCTAGCCCCGTCTCTTCACTGATTGCTACTAGGTCCTCTCTCTCCCTGCTCCATGAGCTTTATCATACCTCGCCTTAAAACTATGTATGGTTCCGACCTCCACTACTTCACTTTCTAGGCTATTCCACGGCCTGACTACTCTATGACTGAAGAAATACTTCCTAACATCCTTTTGATTCATCTGAGTTTCAGCTTCCAATTGTGACCTCTTGTTTCTGTGTCCCATCTCTGGAACATCCCGTCTTTGTCCACCTTGTCTATTCCCCGCAGTATTTTATATGTCGTTATCATGTCTCCCATGACACTCCTGCCCTCCAGTGTCGTCAGGCCGATTTCCCTCAACCTTTCTTCGTAGGACAGTCCCCTTAGCTCTGGGACTAGTCTTGTTGCAAACCTTTGCACTTTCTCTAATTTCTTGATGTGCTTGACCAGGTGTGGATTCCAAACTGGTGCTGCATACTCTAGTATGGGCCTGACGTAAATGGTATACAGAGTCTTGAACGATTCCTTACTGAGGTATCGGAACGCTATCCGTAGGTTTGCCAGACGCCTGTATGCTGCAGCAGTTATCTAATTGATGTGCGCCTCAGGAGATATGCTCGGTGTTATACTCACCCCCAGATCTTTTTCCTTGAGTGAGGTTTGCAATCTTTGTCCATCTAGACTATATTGTGTCTGTGGTCTTATTTGCCCTTCCCCAATCTTCATGACTTTGCATTTGGCAGGGTTAAACTCAAGCAGCCAGTTACTGGACCAGGCTTGTAGCCTGTCCAGGTCTCTTTGTAGTTCTGCCTGATCCTCGTCCGATTTGATTCTTCTCATTAACTTCACATCATCTGCAAACAAGGACACTTCTGAGTCTATCCCTTCCGTTACGTCATTCACATATACCAGAAACAGCACAGGTCCTAGGACCGACCCCTGTGGAACACCGCTTGTCACAGGCGCCCACTCTGACACCTTGTCACGTACCATGACTCGTTGTTGCCTCCCTGTCAGGTATTCTCTGATCCATTGCAGTGCCTTTCCTGTTATGTGTGTGTGTGTGTGTGTGTGTGTGTGTGTGTGTGTGTGTGTGTGTGTGTGTGTGTGTGTGTGGGTTACTCTTGCAACCCGGGAAAAAAGAAGAACTAT
>NW_026510389.1:12500-14476 GCF_026875155.1 Cherax quadricarinatus | reverse complement strand
TGGCCCCCCTTTTGTCCACCTGTCATTCCTCTCAGTATTTTGTATGTCGTTTATCATGTCCCCCCTATCTCTCCTGCCCTCCAGTGTCGTCAGGTTGGATTTCCCTTAACCTCTCCTCGAGGACATACCTCTTAGCTTGGGACTAGTCTTGTTGCAAACCTTTGCACTTTCTCTAGTTTCTTCACGTGCTTGGCTAGGTGGGGTTCCAAACTGGTGCCGCATACTCCAATAGGGGCCCTAACATACACGGTGTACAGGGTCTGAATGATTCCTTATTAAGATGTCGGAATGCTGTTCTGGGGTTTTGCTAGGCGCCCATATGCTGCAGCAGATATTTGGTTGATGTGCGTTTCAGGAGATGTGCCTGGTGTTTTTACTCACCCCAAGATCTTTTTCCCTTGAGTGAGGTTTGTAGTCTCTGACCCCCTAGACTGTACTCCGTCTGGGGCCCTTCTTTGCCCTTCCCCAATCTTCATGACTTTGCACTTGGTGGGATTGAACTCCAGGACCCAAATTGCGGGAAACCAGGTTGCAGCCTGTCCAGACCCCTTTGTAGTTCTGCCTGGTCTTCGATCGAGTGAATTTCTTCTCATCAACTTCGTCATCTGCAAACAGGGACACCTCAGAGTCTATTCCTTCCGTCATGTCGTTAAACAAATACCAGAAACAGCACTGGTCCTAGGACTGACCCCTGCGGGACCCCGCTGGTCACAGGTGCCCACTCTGACACCTCGCCACGTACCATGATTTCGCTGCTGTCTTCCTGACAAGTATTCCCTGATCCATTGTAGTGCCTTCCCTGTTATCCCTGTTTGGGTCCCCCAGTTTTGCACCAATCTCTTGTGGGGAAAACTGTGTCAAACGCCTTCTTGCAGTCCAAGAAAATGCAATCCACCCACCCCTCTCTCTCTTGTCTTACTGCTGTCACCATGTCTAGAACTCCAGTAGGTTTGTGACTCAGGATTTCCCGTCCCTGAAACCATTTTGGGCTGCTGTTGATGAGATCATTCCTTTTAGGTGTTCCACCACTCTTCTCCTGATATCTTCTCCATGATTTTGCATACTATACAGTCAGTGACACTGGTCTGTAGTTTAAATGCTTCATGTCTGTCTCCTTTTTCAAGATTGGGACTACATTTGCTGTCCTTCCATGCCTCAGGCAATCTCCCTGTTTCGATAGATGTAATTTAATATTGTTGTTAGGGGTACACATAGCGCCTCTGCTCCCTCTCTCAATACCCTGGGGAGATGTTATCTGGCCCCATTGCCTTTGAGGTATCTAGCTCACTCAGAAAACCTCTTTTACTTCTTCCTCGGTTTTTGTGCACTGTGTCCAGCACTTGGTGGTGTCCCCCACCTCTCCGTCTTTCTGGAGTCCCCTTCTGTCTTCTCTGTGAGCACTTCTTTGAACTCTTTTTGGTTTTCACAACCACGGTCATTTCTTTTGTCTTCCCCTTTTTTTCTTACCTGATTACCTGGTCTTGACTGTTTTTTTTCCCTCCGATTGGCTGTAAACAGTTTGGGTAGATTTGGCTTTGCTGCTATGTCTTTTTCATTTGTTTTTGGGGCCTCCCTTCTTACTGTGCTATTCGTTTTGGCTTACGACTTTTTCCCCTTTTCTCCGGGTCCTTTGCCTTTTATTTTTTCCATTCCCTAGCACCTTGGTTTTTGCCCCCCTGCCCCTTTTGGGTAAACCATGGCTCACCTGGCTTTTTTTTTTAACCTTTTTCCCGGGGGGTACAAACTCTCCTCACCCTCCTGCATTTTTTTGCTACATATTCCCACATCTCTTTAATGGTTTCCTCCCATTCTCTGTCCCGAACCCCCGTTAGGTAGTTTCCTATTCCTGTGTAGTCCCTTTTTGTAGTTTGGCTTCATTCGCCGGGTTTCCTGCTTCCCCCATTGAGCTCTACTGGTATTGAATTTTTAAAAACCACATGGTCACGGGCCCCAAAGGGGTCTTTCATATGTGATGT
>NW_026510389.1:0-7500 GCF_026875155.1 Cherax quadricarinatus | reverse complement strand
GCGCAACAAACCATATCTCACTAGGACCTCACCTGACTACGACCTCACCTAAATATGACCATACCTAACTATGATCACACCTCACTATAACCTCGCCTAACTATGACCGTCCCTCACCACATCTACGACCTCACATCACTATGACCACACCTTTCCCTGATCCACACCTGGGAGTTCATCTGAGGGGACACAGATGGATGAAGACCTGGAAACATAAACCACACCTATAACCACAACTATCTATGACCTCACCTAACTATGATCACACCTAACTATGACCACCCCTCACCTATGACCACATCGACCACGCCATGATGTAGTGCAAAGTTCTGAAGCTCGGGAATGTTCATAAGTCTAGCACTAATTAACTAATAATGGGAAAAGGATATGGGGGCTATGGTAAGCAGCAATCAGTGCCTAAGCGTACGCAATAAGGCAAGTAGATTACTGGGATTTATATGAAGATTACGCAGCTCAGCTCGATTGACAAAATTAATACATAACATTAGAAAACTTCGGTATGAAGAAAGATTGAAGACCCTTAAATTACATTTACTTGTAAGGCGAGGAATGAGGGAAGACATGATCGAAGTGTATAAGTGGAAGATGGTTATTAACAAAGGCTATATATATGAGGTGTTGAAAATATCTCTCCAAGAAAGTTTTTTAGTGAAGTTTTTGGTTTGGAATAGGGTACTTGATGAGTGGAACAGTCTGCTGAAATCGTTTTTTTTTTTTTTTTTACTTTATCGACTATGACCACATCTCACTATAACCTCACTTAACTATGACCACAGCTCATTATGACCTCACCTAACTACCCCTCATCTATGACCACATCTACGACCACACCTCACTTTGACCACCTCTCACCTATGACCACATTTATGACCACACCTCACTATGACCTCACCTCACAATAACAACTCCTCACCATGATCCACACCTGGGAGCTCATCTGAGTGGACACAGATGGTCTTGTGGAGATACGGAACAAGAGAAAGCACCAAAACAACTGTGAAAGGTTTGGGACATCGGGGAGGCCCACGGATAGAGACAACAGTTTCTTCGATACTGCTGTTTTTATTCACTTGTAAGTTAGCAACTGTTGCAACAAACGCAATGTCTTTTGTAACAATTTGTTTTTTTTCTGTTTATTCAAAGTCTGCAAAATTATGTTGATGCACACATTCCCTTCCTCTCAAAATATCCAAAAGTTAAACTTAACATTTCGGAGGAACCATCACTCTCTCATCTACACCAAAAAATCTCCTTGTTGTTAAAATTTGATACTGCTGTTATTATTCACTTGTATATTTCTCTGCTGTACGTTAACAAGTTGGCAACAAACTCGTCAGTCACAATTTTGACATTTTCATTGCTTGGAAATAATCAACAGACAATGGACAAACACTAATATTTTATTTAAATTAAACAAATTTTGAAATTTTTTATCTAACATGTCCGCATTTTGTGAACTGTTTTGTTTCCACTTATTGTTTATATTTGTGTTCTTTATGTGTCACTGTCTTTCCACCAAGAAACCTGCTGCAGAAAAGTTATCAGCAGTTCGTTTTTCTTAAATTCTGAATAATCGTGATGAGAATTGCTGCTAGTAGAAATTTGTAGATATTCTTAATTAATGATAAATGTGAAGATATAAGGAAGTAGCAACTGAGAGAATAATGTACTGGATATTAGGAAAAAAAAAAAAAAAACATTCTTTGGAATTATTAAATAATTAGTCTCTCTTTCCCATTTTAATTTTTCGGGGTCTTCACTTCTATCCCCTTTCACTAATCTGAAAAAAAATATTCGCAACTACAACAAAAAACATCTATGGCAAGAAAATAAGAGTCAACCTCTCGACAGAAAGGATTTTTGGTGTTGATGTTGCAACCTGGCCAGTACAACTCTGTCTTAATGTCTTCAATATTGCTGTTTTATGTATTATTATCTTGCTCTACTCTTCCCTTATTGTACTGCATTGTTCTTTTGTGGTATTTATGTACTGCTGTACTGTTCTGATGTATATTACTGTACTTTTTTTGGTATGTTACAGTATTGTTTTTTTGTATTACTGTACTGTACTGTTTTTGTTCAATTATTATTTTTAAGTACATTTCTAGCCACTTCTTCATTGCTTATTTTTGTCTTTTCCATCATGGTCACAAACAAAATGCTTCCGAAACCAGAGTATAAATTTCCAACTAATTTCAGAACACTGATTATGAATATCATGGTTAAAACTGGTTTCAGTGTACACCTACGTGTCACAACAGGTTCCAACAGGCTTGTGGCAGTGTGTTCCTTACCACACTCACAGTCTCACTGACCTTCATTATTGTTCCAGCAGTCGTAGAAGGTGGTTTATATTTTGAGATGAAAGTTAAATAATTTTCTTAGCCAAACACCAAGTACTGCTGCTTTCTATGTGACTGGAACAGCTGTGCAAGAGGTTCTCACTACATCAGGAGAGACTGTCCACCTCGTCAATCATTGGAGCCTGGGATGAAAAATGTTCAACATCCACCTCTCATTGAACCAAACAAAATTTTCCTACCACCAATACACATGAAACTGGGGCTCATGAACAAATCCAGTCAGTATTTAACATCAAAATTCCCCTCGGTGAGCGACGCTAAGATAATAGAGGGGGTCTTCAATGGTCCTCAGATTCGAGAGCTGCTCGAGAAGCATTCAAGTTAGTGGCGAGGGGATTTCTCGGAAACAGTTTACAATTTTGACATATTTTTTGCTTGGTATAATCAACAGACAATGGACAAACATTAATATTTTTTTTAAATTAAACAATATTTTGCAATTTAATCTAGCACTGTGTCCAGCAGTTGTGAACTGTACCAGAAACAAAGTCAGGGACAAAGGCAGTTGTGAACTGTACCAGAAACAAAGTCAGGGACAAAGACGTTGTGAACTGTACCAGAAAACAAAGTCGGGACAAAGGCAGTTGTGAACTGTACCAAAAAACCCAAAATCAGGGACAAAGCTGTTCGGTATTTTTGTTTTGTTTCACTAATACTTAAAATTTGTGTCCGTATGTGACTCTGTCTTCCCCCCCCGAGAAATCTGCTGCAAGAAGTTATCAGTTTCCTTTCTTTGTTGCAGTTTCTTCTTATATATATGCAAGTCACTGAAACGTTCTTAAGTAAACACACAAGTACAGAAGTACGGACACAAACACACACTTATTCTCTGGTCCTACTCTACTATATATAATATATATATATATATAATATATAAAATATTTTATATATATTATATATATATATATATATATATATATATATTATATATATGTATATATAATTATTATATATTTATGTATGTATAAAAAAAATTCCAGCACATTTTCAATACATATTATCCAACACTATGTCAACCAACACATATCTGTCTGTCTCACACAGCTGTTAAAAATATAATTATATTATGGTTTATATTTTAATAGAATTCTGAATAAGCAGGATGGAGAACGTTATTATATAGTATTTTGTAGATATCCTTAATGATAAACGTGAAGATATAAGGAACTAACAACTGAGAGAATCTTGTACTGGATATTGCACGAAAAAACTCTTATGAACTGTTATATGTTAATCTCTCTCACGTTTTAATTGTTCATAACTTCACTTCTCTCACCTTCACTATATTGACAGAAATATTCGCAAACACAAGAAAAAAAACTAGGAAAAGAAAATAAGATCTTCATACTGGAAGAGTCACTCTCTCGACAAAATGGATTGTTGCTGTTGATGTTACAACCTGCCAGTAGAACTCTGTCTTAATGTCTTCAGTGCTACTGTTTTGTGTAATATTCTCTTGCTCTACTCTTGTGTGGTACTTGCGTTCAGCTATACCATTTTATTGTATGCTATTATACTTTTCATGTGTGTTACAGCATTATAATAGTATAATAGCATACAATAAAATGGTATAGCTGAACACAAGTACCACACAAGAGTAGAGCAAGAGAATATTACACAAAGCAGTAGTATTGAGGACATCAACACCAACAATCCATTTTGTCGAGAGGGTGACTCTCCCAGTATGAAGATATTATTTTCATTTTCCTAGTTTTTTTCTTGTGTTTGCGAATATTTCTGTCAATATAGTGAAGGTGAAAGAAGAGAAGCCATGTTACTGTATAGTTCTTCTGTGTTACTGTACTTTATTGTTTTATGTTGTTCTATTGTTATTATGAGTTAATTTTCTTGTGTTATTGTACTGTTCTCCTGTGTTAATACGCTGTTTTATGTGTTAGTATGAAGTTTTTGCATATTACAGTAGCAATATTCTCTGTGTTACTATATTTAAGTAACTGTACTGTTCTTGCGTGTTGTCGTAGCGTTTTTCTTCATTACTTTACTGTTCCTCTATGTTGACATGTTTACTGTGTTGTTGAGGTGAGGTAAAGGTCCCAGTAAATCTCAAAGTAATAAAGTCGACCATCATGGTAGTCTCAATCTGTTGAGAAAAAAGATTTCGACAGTCAGGCGTGCAACCTGGCTGGCTAATTTGTGTTATTGTTACTGTCTCCATTACTGCTGTATTTTGCGATGATATCTTGCTGTAATATACATTAGCAACCCTAGCAAATATATATATTAGACACAGACTCTCCCTCTCTCTCAGGGAGGCCCAGCGAAAGTACGAAAACAGCATAGCATCGAAAGTCAAGTTTGACCCGAAACTGTTGTATACCCACATTAGGAGAAACACACTAGTCAAAGACCAGGTAATCAAGCTGATGAAAGGAGGTGTGGAATTCACAAGAAACGATCGAGAGGTATGTAAGGAGCTCAACACGAGATTTAAGAAAGTATTTACAGTAAATACAGGTAGGACTCTGGGAAGACATAACATGGGGGAACACCAACAAGGGTTATATCAACAAGTGTTGGATGAAATACACACGACTGAGGAGCAGGTGAAGAAGCTGCTAAGTAGCCTTGATACCTCAAAGGCGGTGGGACCGGTCATCTCTCCGTGGGTCCTTAGAGAGGGAGCAGAGACACTGTGTGTGCCACTAACCACAATTTTCAACTTATCCCTTGAAACTGGACAACTACCTGAGGTATGGAAGACGCTAAATATAGTCCCATTTTTAAGAAAGAAGATGGAAACGGGGCACTAAACTATTGATCAGTGTCACTGACTTGTATAGCATGCAAAGTCATGGAGAAGATTATCAGGAGGAGAGTGTTGGAGCACCTGGAACAGAACATTATAAACGACAACCATCACAGATTCATGGAAGGCAAATCCTGAGTCACAAACCTTCTGGAGTTTCATGACAAAGTAAGAGAAGTAAGACACGAGAGAGAGGAGCGGGTTGATTACATTTTCTTGGGCTGCAAGAAGGCCTTCGACATAGTTCCTCACAAGAGATTAGTGCAGAAGCTGGAGAATCAGGCACGTATAAAGGAAGGGCACTGCAATAGATCAGAGAATACCCGACAGGGAGGCAACAACGAGTCATGGTACGTGATGAAGTATCACAGTGGGCGCCTGTGACGAGCGGGGTCCCAGAGGGTCAGTTCTAGGACCAGTGCTATTTTTGATATATGTGAATGACCATGATGGAAGGGATAGACTCTGAAGTGTCCTGTTCGCAGATGATGTGAAGTTAATGAGAAGAATTAAACCGGATTGAGGATCATGCAGGAGTACAAAGAGACCCGGACAGACTGGACACGTGGTCCAGAAAGTGGCTTCTCGATTTCAAGCCAGCCAAATGTAAAGTCATGAAGATTGGGGAAAGGCAAAGAAGACCGCAGAGTATAGGCTAGGTGGACAAAGACTGCAAACCTCACTCAAGGAGAAAGATCTTGGGGTAGCTATAACGCCGTGCACGTCTCCGGAGGCACACATCATCCAGATAACTCCTGCAGCATATGGACGCCTGGAAACCTGAGAATAGCGTTTCTGTTACAAAAAACGCGATTTCTAAAAAGCTTAGAGATCTCCAGTGAATACTAGAAAGGACTGCTCTTCTAGCATCCAGCCTGTTACTGGGTTTTCGTAACAATTAGTCAGTATCCTTGTCCAATTATCCAATAGAATTCAATAAGAATTAATAGTGCTTCAGGATTACAACTGGTAGGCTACTAACTAGAGCAATTAAAATTTAATAAATTTATTAATAACGTCTAGAGGCATAAGATCAAAGTAAATTAAATTAATAATAATCAAAATAATAATAATCACTTCTTTCGTGTACAGTAGTATTGTGCTGAAAGCACATATCGCATATTTATGTGTTAAGTACCGTCTGGTACATTAATATTTAATAATACAATATTCAAATAAGTTTATATGTATGTGTGTAAGTGCCCCAAGTAGTTCTTATGTCTCACGACTCGACTAGACTTAAACAAGTGATGACAAAGTCCTCAATAAACTAAATTCTTGACCAACTGGCAATCAGAACAGTCTGCTTGACAATAAAAAGAATGCTAAGCCCAATAGCAATATAACAAGCAACTGCGACACAATCAGGATCAAGGAGATAATATAACGACACTAAGTAGGGACCATCTGCAGATCCTCCACCAAAGTCACCAAACTCCCATACTACTGAATCTAAGTTCAACATAAGAAAATCCCCGACTGTGACAGTACACAGATAACAGTTCAAATTAGGTCAGAAGCTACAGCTCAGGACTTGAGTTGCTCAGAGTGTCTATGCGACACACAACCTCAGTACAACGTGGAAAATCACTAAGTCTATACAATGTTCTGTGAATAGAGTCTCCAGAACCCAAACACAATAATAAAACAGAGACGATCTTCCCAAAAAGGGCCAAAAGGGAAATTTAGGCACGTCTTGTCTAGACTCGTCCCAAACCACCAAGGGAGTCTAGACCAGACTGAATACTTCAGGTGAGGCGAGATACCCCCCTCATCACGTGTAGCTCCCTGGATGGTTGCTTCAGCAAAGAGAAGCCGGAGAGTAACGCGCCATAAGCGATAATTACAGTAGTTAGACAATAAAACTTGAATATATAGGATCACATAATATTATATGAATGTTAGTTCCCACTAAAAACATAAGTAACTCAAATAAAAATTAAAGCAATATATTTACGATTTAGCTATTATCGCAAAATAAGCAAAATAAAATTATATGAAAAGGTTATATATGTATATATAATATACGTAAATTAATCATATAAAATTGTGACCCATTCAGGGGTTGCAACGTTCTGGTACCTTAATTTAAAAAATCGTTGAATACACTGTACATGTGTACCCTCGTCCCCTACTGGAGTATGCAGCACCAGTTGGAACCCACCCTGGTCAAGCACGTCAAGAATTAGAGAAAGTACAAAGGTTTCCACAGGCTGGTTCCCAGGTCAGGGGGAAAGTCCCCACGATGAAAGGTTTAGGGAAATCGGAAGCGACATGGAGGAAAGAAGGGTAGGGAGACATGTACGACAACAAGATACTGCGGGAAAAGAAAGGTGGCGGGGAAAAGGG